>CAXHJY010000351.1:0-10000 GCA_964016885.1 Eledone cirrhosa | reverse complement strand
CACGCACAAATCTCTTAACTCACCGTAGTTTATTTTAGCTTAGCATTTTATCCTCTAGTGTGTCGTTAGGTGGAGCTAGTGGTAGTAGTGGTGGTGGTGATAGTAGTGGTGGTTGTGGTGTGGTGGTGGTGGTGGTTGTAGTAGTGGTAGTGGTAGTAGTAGTGGTGGCGGTAGTAGTGGTAGTGGTGTTGCTGGTGGTAGTGGTGGTGGTGGTGGTTGTTGTGGTGGCAATTCTGGTTGTAGCTGTAGTTTTAGTGGTAGTGGTGGTAGTGTTGGTGATGGTAGTTGCGGTTGTAGTTTTAGTGGTAGTGATAGTGTTCGTGATGGTAGTTGTGGTCGTAGTTTTAGTGGTATTGGTAGTGGTGGTGTTGGTGTTGGTGTTGGTGGTAGTGTTGGTTGTGATCGTAGTTTTAGTGGTAATGGTAGTGGTAGTGGTGGTGGTGGAGGTTATAGTGTTGGTGATGGTAGTTGTGGTTGTAGTTTTAGTGGTAGTGGTGTGGTAGTGTTTGTGATGGTAGTTGTGGTCGTAGTTTTAGTAATAGCTGAATGCTTTGTGGTAAATTTGGGTTCTATTTCTAGCAGGCCAAGCGTTCGTGTAGAGGCACCATTGATAGGTTTCAGTGGTTTGGTATGGAGTGCAGGCATATGGCTTAGAGGATAGGGCATTGGTTCAAGATCATAAGGTTGTGAATTCGATTCTCGGGTGTGCATTGTGGAGTTGACAAAGACACATAATTTCACAAATACTAGGACCTACAAGTCATGTTACCAGGGCCTATGTGAGGGGGATCCAGTCGGTACATTGTTCCAGGGCCCAAGAGCTAAGAAGGCCCCACAGCAACCCTGCAACATCAATTTTGAGAAAAATCATTCCCTGCTTCGGGCCCCAAAGGGGTCTTGTACCGCCTTGCAAAATTTCTCTTGGAGGCCCTTGTTACACTGTGTTATGCTGAATCTCCCCGAGAATTACATTAAGTGTACACGTGTTTGTGGAATGCTCATCCACGTGGACGTTAATTTCGCGAACACGCTGTTCCCTTGATCAAACAACTAGAACACTCATCGTTTAAATCGACGGAAGTCCAATAAACATAAGCCAGTAATTTATCTAGTGGTATTGGAGGCGGTGGGAGCTGCTGGGTGTTCGTGGCTGACGACATAATGATAGTGTATGTGTATGTGTGATTGGTTATGCATGTTTCTGTATGTTTATGCAAATGTATGTGTGTGCATGTGCAATTGCTTATGTGTTTGTGTATGATTGTCAGCATGTGTAAGTATAGGCACGTGTAATATTGAATATGTATGTGTGTGTGCGTAATTCTTTCAGTAGGGTTGTGTATGTGTGTGTGTGTATGTAATTGTTTGTGTATGACTGTGCATAAGTATTTGTGTGTGTGTAATTGTTTGTGTATATTAGTGTATATGTATATATGAGCATGCTTGTGTTTGTATGAGGTGTATAAGTCTGTAACTTATTTATGTGCTTGTATATGTTTATGCTCATTTACATGTGTGTGTGTGTGTGTGTATTGCTAAAAAAGGGGCATGACTTAAAATGTTTCGCCCCTCCATTTGGGGAGAAGAGAGGTGACCCTCGACCTCATTAAACGTCTCCAGCTCCCATGGGACGGAAAAACAACAACAACAAATCTGGCAAAAATGGCAAACATTCAATTAGCAGAAAAACAAGTTAAACCCACCCCCAACAACATCAAAAGCAACACCACCAACAACACCAACAACAGCACCAACACCAACAACAACACCACCAGCAACAACAACACCACCACCACCAACACCAACAACAACACCACCAGCAACAACAACAACACCAACAACAACAAGACCACCAACACCACCAACACCACCAACAATAACACCACCAACACCAACACCACCAACACCACCACCACCACCAACACCACCAACAACACCAACAACAACACCAACAACACCACCAACACCAACAACACCAACACCACCAACACCACCACCACCAACAACAACACCAACAACAACACCACCAACAACAACAACAACAACAACACCAACACCACCAACACCAACACCACCAACACCAACACCACCACCAACAACAACACCAACACCACCAACACCAACAACACCACCAACAACAACACCAACACCACCAACACCACCAACAACAACAGCACCAACAACAACAACAGCAACAACACCACCAACACCAACAACACCAACACCACCAACAACTACAGCACCAACAACAACAACAGCAACAACACCACCAACACCAACAACACCAACACCACCACCACCAACACCACCAACAACACCAACACCACCACCACCAACACCACCAACACCAACAACACCAACAACACAAACAACAACACCACCAACACCACCAACAACACCACCAACACCAACAACACCAACAACACCAACAACACCAACACCAACAACACCAACAACAACACCACCAACACCAACAACAACACCACCAACAACAACACCACCAACACCACCAACAACACCACCAACAACACCACCAACACCACCAACACCAACAACACCAACAACACCAACAACAACAACACCACCAACAACAACACCACCAACAACAACAACACCACCAACACCAACACCACCAACACCACCAACACCACCAACACCACCAACACCACCAACAACAACACCACCAACACCACCACCACCAACAACAAGACCAATAACACCACCAACACCAACACCACCAACACCAACACCACCAACACCACCAACAACAACAGCACCAACACCACCAACACCACTAACAACACCAACAACAACACCACCAACACCACCAACACCACCAACAACACCACCAACAACACCACCAACACCAACAACACCAACAACACCAACAACAACAACAACAACACCACCAACAACAACACCACCAACAACAACACCACCAACACCAACACCACCAACACCACCAACACCACCAACACCACCAACACCACCAACAACAACACCACCAACACCACCACCAACAACAACAAGACCAATAACACCACCAACACCAACACCACCAACACCACCAACAACAACAGCACCAACACCACCAACACCACCAACAACACCAACACCAACACCACCAACACCACCGACACCACCAACAACACCAACAACAACAACAACAACAGCAACAACACTAGCAACACTTTCAGTTACAAAAAGAACAACAACCTCAGTCACGACACTCAGAAATACAACACCAACAGTAACTCTGGGCTTTCGTCTAAAACCCCACCTCCCTTATTTCTCCTCCTCATCTTCTCTCTCTCTCTCTCTCTCTCTCTGCCTCTCATATGGCGGGAGTATGACGTCACTAAGGCAACGAATAAAGTTGTCAGACAGCCGTGAAAAATTTATAGTTTCTCAACACAAACAGAGAAGTGGTGAAAACGAGGCCAAGAAGGCCGAGGTTTGACAGCCTAATGGTTCATACTGGCTGCAAATAATGCAGAACACCTTATATGTTCAGGTTGTCCCCCAAAAATGTATACACACTTCAACAGCATTCTAATCAACGTGTGTATACATTCCGGTCTTGCAACTGCTGAACTTCGAAAACAGGCGAGAATATATCGTCTTCGGATATGTCTTGTCAACATAGTGTTGACAAGATATAGTGTTGACAAGATATAGTGTTGACAAGATATAGTGTTGACAAGACATAGTGTTGACAAGACATATCCGACCCTAGATGGTAAGGAGTCCTGAATCTTTTCACAATATATATATATATATATATATATATATATATATATATATATATAACGAAGGAAGTGTGGTAAGGAGCCAGGTGGACCATAACCCACAAGAGTACTCAATACTTAGGGTAATAGAGTGGGTAATAGCAAATTGTTCAAGACCCCGACAGCAGAGCTCAAGCCGTTTCGACGCCTATTTATGTCCAGAAATAGCCGTCGAGACGGCTTGAGCTCTGCCGTCGGGGTCTTGAACAATTTCATATATACGAGCTGAGGATCAGCTAAGGTGAAACAATTGTTCTCGGTATGGTGAACTAACTGTTGTGTTACCACTTATATATATAAATAAATATATATATATATATATATATATATATATATATATATATATATATATATATATTTCGTTTCTGAATTTGTTTAGCAAGATTCTTTATCTGAAAACGTGTGTTGAAAACAAAGAAAAGAATCCCCAGTCACTGAAGAGATTACAGAATGTGTGACGAAAGAACTTTGACAATATATGAACAACCGTCCGGTTGTGGAACCAACCAACCAACCAACCGGAAATTTATAAATTTAATTTATAATAAATTGGAGTGAAAGCAACTGGTGCGTGTGTTTCTTATTGGCAACATGACCCTCCCAAAGCATAACAATATATATATATATATATATATATATATATATATATATATGTAGATATGCCTATATAATGTCTATACGCCTATGTAAACCGGTGTTGTATTCGTTTAAGGAAGAAAAGATGAATACTCACACATATATCTATAGATGATCGTTGTACGTGTGTGTTTATGTAATAAATAAGAATTAGTCATAATAATTGAAGTCATCAGTTTTGTGAAGATTTAAATATATTTGCTGGACACTTTTTTGGTAAGTTAATTCAGCTCCCCCTCTCTCTCTCTCTCTCTCTCTCTCTCTCTCTCTCTCTCTCTCTCTCTCTCTCTCTCTCTCTCTCTCTCTCTCTCTCTCTCTCACTCTCTCTCTCTCTCTCTCTCTCTCTCTCCCCAATTTCTCACTCTCTCTCACTTTCTCTCTCTCTCTCACTCTTTGTACAGCAATTTCTTCCTTCGACATATTAATATGTCTCCTCTCTCTATCTCCAGCTTTTATTTTCTGTTGTTGTTGTTTTAACCGTCTCTCTATCTCGCAAATATTTCTACTCCTCCAATCTTCGCCCTCTCAGCATCCGTTGAAAAGTTCTCTTCCTCTCCCTCATCTGATTCATGTATTCTCGTATTGGTTTGATTGACGGCAGGTAAAGCAGCAATCGATGTGCCGTTTCTGAAAGCTGTAAGATCCGCAGCTCTCTACAAGACAATCGGTTCCTCGGTCGCCGTATTCACACCCGCGTAAACTATGATACCTGAAGAATGCGCACGTCCAACAGCATTCTTTGTAGAACTTAGAACTGTAGCAGTACCATGGTTGTTGGGATACCGTTTGGTGACATGTGGCATGAGGTATTTGGTAGCCTGTGTAGTAACGTTTGTCTCCCAACCAGCAGTCTTCGTCTTCTTGCATTGCCATATTAGTTGCATTCGAAAACATGCATCGACCGTTTTTACATGCTTCCCTAGGGCTACACATGGTACCTTCTAAAGGGATAATTTTCATACATGCTCCCTCCGCATTGTCGCACCACATGTTCGTACAAAATGCTTCGTTGAATATATTCTTTTCTCGACACTTATAAATATCAGAACTTGTTCCGAACCTTATTTGGCACTGCCAGTTCGCACTGTATCGTTGTCCAGGCTTCATTTCTTGGAAGGCTTTCAGTTCTGAATCAACCTCAGAATCATAGTCTGAAAGGCAGGTCATCTTAGGCAGGTTGTTCTTTAAATAGCCATAAGAGCAACGGGAGAATTTGAACCTGTTCAATCTGTATTCGTTTTCACGAGGACCGAGACTTGGTGCCATGATAAATTCGTCGGTTGGATCACATGTGTTGTTTTTTCCATCGTGTAATACTCCCAAACTGTGTCCTAATTCATGAGCAGCCGCCAGTCCTGTGTAGAGGCCAAATTTCTCTTGTATGATACTTGTAGAGTTTACAGTGCACATTCCTAACAGCAGGGTGTAACCCAAAAGCTTTTCACTGGATTGTATCAAGCTGTGACGTGTTATTATCAAGATGTGGTCTTCGTAATGTAAGGTGTTGCTCAATGGTTGATCCTGTAGCCAATCAGTAAACCTGTTCCAAACAGCAACGGCTTCGACTCCTTTCGATTCCTCATGAAGAGATTCAATCCACCAAGAAGTTTTAGGATTATCAGAAATGAAAAAACTTCTACATTTAACTGTTATAGTAAAGCTTTCACTGGGGAGTGAGTGGAAGACCACGTTAATGGTGGACAGCATATATGAATAATATTCCTTGATTGAATACACAACATCGAACGACTTCTGTTCTATATTATCGCCACCCTGCATTGACAGAAAAAACCTATAGACACTATAGTCAATGACGATACCAAGTTCAATGGTGAGTGATTTTCGCAAGTTTCTTTTATTGCGAATCTTCCCGGTGTTTGCTTTACGTTTGACGGCATTGAAATAAGAGAAGAAATCTATGGAGCCAGGCTTGATCTCATGTAATACGTAAACTAAATGAAAATTCTGATCGTTCGTCTTACCGTCTCGTTTCTCGATCGGTGTTACACCGTAATATTTCGATTTGTGTGTGAACATTCCAGCAATGATGAAGTAGTTGTGTGTGTGGTTACCAATTACTACTTTCTTACGCTTCACAGACAAAAGTGAGTTAGCTCCCACGTAAATCGATGCAACTTCCCGATATTTACTTTCAGAAGCTGGAAAATGGAATAATTGACTTTCACGTTTTCCAATACGATATATTGAGACATCGACCAAGTCTAAATAAAGTAAAAAGTTGACAGTGTCTTTATGTAACAGGAACTGAAAACGAAGTTTTAACGGTTTCCCATTGACGTAATTATTATCATCTTCATCTTTCGAAAATTTCATCTTTTTTTCCTTAGCACCAATTGGCAATTGGTTTAAAATGATTTCTGTTCCTTCTGTGTCCTTCTCGTGTCTATTTGGAGGTGCAGGAAAAGCGTGCGACTGATCGACTGAGACCAAGAATGTCACAAACAAATATAATAACGATAACAGCAATGAAAATGATACAAACATCGGTAATGTTGAATTCAACGTGAACATAATAATAATTATTATTACTGCTTAATATATAAACTGTACAGTAAACAGTCACGTCTAGGTGACATTTTCTCTGTATTATGTTTTCATTTTGCTGCTGTGTTGTCGATCTGTCGTTGTTTTAAATCTAAACAACAGCGTTTGTTTCACTAGTAACGAGACGACGTTCTCTGCACGAGAAATATTTCTTTACTTCAAAGCTCAGCGATAAACATCTCACGTTCTAAAATATATTTTATTCATTCCGTTTTTCGGGACTTTTTTTGTTATTGTTTTCGGGGGGTTTTTTCTTCTTTCTCTTTTGTAGATAATTGTTTCTACTTTTGACACAAGGCCAGCAATTAACCCAGTGTATTACTGGTACTTTATTTTATCGACCCCGTAAGGATGAAAGGCAAAGTTAACCTCGGCGGGATTTGAACTCATACCGTAAAGGGGGAGTAACTCTATGCTGAAAAGCATGGCGTCCGACACTCTACCGATACTGCAAATCCACAATGAACAGAAGAGGTGACAGAGCGCACCCTTGGCGGAATACGACTCCCATATTGAATAGTTTCGATTCACCAGCATTTATCCGAACACAAATACTTGGGCATTTGTCTAGGCCTAGGGCGCAGCGGCATGGAGGTTGCGTCCCGGGAGCAAGACTGCAGGAGCATTTCCTTGGACATTGGCCAGCGACACATGCTGCAACAACCACTTATACATATACGTGGATAGCTATATATATATATATATATATATATATATATATATATATATATACATGTAAAGTTATATTTAAAATTGTTGGGTTACAACTAGTAAATATTTATAACTGATATAAAAGCACTCGACAAATATTTGGAGTATATTTACAATATTAAATAAATGGAAAACTATATTTATAAAACCATATTTATTTCATTATATATATTTCGGGGATATCATATTAACAATATGCTATGCCTTCATCAGACAAAATACAATATATATATATACATATATATATATATATATATACGTACATGTGGGCGACATGTGAATAGCGAGGAAGTAAAGAGGCATATAAATATATATATAAATAAAGCAATGACCGAATGAACGAACGAAAGAATAAAAAAAAAACGTCTGGCATTCTATTATTCCTTTATTCGGTGGGATTCATGTATTCGACTTCAACGTCATCGTAACTTAATAATTGTTTCTACTTTAGGCACAAGGCCAGCAATTACCCAGTGTATTACTGGTACTTTATTTTATCGACCTTGTAAGGATGAAAGGTAAAGTCAACCTCGGCGGGATTTGAACTCAGATCGTAAAGGGACGTAACTATGCTGGAAAGCATGGCGTCCGACTCTCTACCGATACTGCCAATCCAACATAGTAACTTAATAATGCACATGTGTGTGTATATGTGTGTGTGTTTGGGCGCGTATCTATGCATATATGTATATATGTATATATGTATATGTATATATGGCATCTATATGTATATATATATATATATATATATATATATATATATATATATATATATATATATATATATATATATATATATATATATATATATATATATATATATATATATATATATATATATATATATATATATATATATATATATATATATATATATATATATATATATATATATATATATATATATATATATATATATATATATATATATATACGTGCATAGATATATATAGATGCATACATGTGTGCGTGACGTGACAATGAGGAAAGAAAGAGACAACGGAATTTAAAAGTTAACTCCCCTGAAATGAAACATACAATTCAGGGGAGACAACCAACTAATATATTAACAAATGGAAACTATATTTATAAAACCTTATTTATTTTATTATACATATTTCAAGGGCCACCAAGGCAAATTATGGTGCGCTTTCATCAGATAAAATACAATAGGGATTTATAAATATAGTTTCCATTTGTTAATATATTGTATATTTACTTCACGCAGTTGAGTGCTTTATATCAGTTATAAAAAAATGTTTAAGCTTGTTGAATCCCAACAAATTAAATATAACCTCTGTATATATATATATATAGGTACAGTGTATCTGTGTATGTATATGTATATGTGTAGGCGGAAAGTGGGTAGGTGTGGTGAGTGTGTGTGTGTGTGTGTGTGTGTGTGTGTGTGTGTGTGTGTGTGTGTGTGTGTGTGTGTGTGTGTGTGTGTGTGTGTGTGTGTGTGTGTGCCTGAGACACGACCGAAAGGATAACGTGTTTTTAAAAAATAAAAATTAAATATTACAAGGGAGACTACCCAAATATCTCTACTGCAACTCTGAAATTACTTCCCTTAGACGTAAGTCTATTAACGCTTTTAAGCACACACACACTTACGGTTCTAGTCCCCTAGAAGTCATATATATATTAAAGTTGGTGTTTACACTCTACTAATGTATTGAGTACCTTACTTACTTTGGTTAACCCCGAATGAACCCGGGACTTGCACAAACACACACTTACACACACGCATATATATATATATATATATATATATATATATATATATATATATATATATATTATATATATATATATTATATATATATATATGTATTTATATATATATATACATACATATATATATGTATATATATATATATATATATATATATATATATATATATATATATATATATATATATATATATACATACATATATAGTGGCTGCCAACTCGTTTTCGAGTACGGCCACTACTTTATATCTATGTAAGAGAACCCTACCGATGCGCTGAACGAGTGTGACTTTTTAGTCCAGCCAGCGACTTGAAAACTCTGGTACAAACACTACACTTGTGACAATTATTGACACATAGTGTTGGGCCCATGGTACCATGTGATGACAAGTGCAGGGAGATCTCCAGATATAAAGCAATGCCTGTGCCGTGAAGCTTTTATAGTGAGCAAAGGCACTGCACAAAGCCAGTCCCACTCTCTTAACTAAGATGATATTTACCAAAAAGAAGAACACGTCAACATCATTGGATACCATCAGGGTTGCAGGTGCTATATCAGAGTT
>CAXHJY010000350.1:7500-42500 GCA_964016885.1 Eledone cirrhosa | reverse complement strand
TCTGCCATGGCTACTTCTGCCATGGCCACTTCTGCCATGGCTACTTCTGCCATGGCCACTTCTGCCATGGCCACTTCTGCCTTAGCCACTTCTGCCATGGCCACTTCTGCCATGGCCACTTCTGCCATGGCCACTTCTGCCATGGCTACTTCTGCCATGGCCACTTCTGCCATGGCCACTTCTGCCATGGCCACTTCTGCCATGGCCACTTCTGCCATGGCTACTTCTGCCATGGCCACTTCTGCCATGGCCACTTCTGCCATGGCCACTTCTGCCATGGCTACTTCTGCCATGGCCACTTCTGCCATGGCTACTTCTGCCATGGCCACTTCTGCCTTAGCCACTTCTGCCATGGCCACTTCTGCCTTAGCCACTTCTGCCATGGCCACTTCTGCCATGGCTACTTCTGCCATGGCCACTTCTGCCATGGCTACTTCTGCCATGGCCACTTCTGCCATGGCCACTTCTGCCTTAGCCACTTCTGCCATGGCCACTTCTGCCATGGCCACTTCTGCCATGGCTACTTCTGCCATGGCCACTTCTGCCATGGCCACTTCTGCCTTAGCCACTTCTGCCATGGCCACTTCTGCCTTAGCCACTTCTGCCATGGCCACTTCTGCCATGCCACTTCTGCCATGGCCACTTCTGCCTTAGCCACTTCTGCCATGGCCACTTCTGCCATGGCCACTTCTGCCTTAGCCACTTCTGCCATGGCCACTTCTGCCTTAGCCACTTCTGCCATGGCCACTTCTGCCATGGCCACTTCTGCCATGGCTACTTCTGCCATGGCCACTTCTGCCATGGCCACTTCTGCCATGGCTACTTCTGCCATGGCCACTTCTGCCATGGCCACTTCTGCCTTAGCCACTTCTGCCATGGCTACTTCTGCCATGGCCACTTCTGCCTTAGCTACTTCTGCCATGGCCACTTCTGCCTTAGCCACTTCTGCCATGCCACTTCTGCCATGGCCACTTCTGCCTTAGCCACTTCTGCCATGGCCACTTCTGCCATGGCCACTTCTGCCTTAGCCACTTCTGCCATGGCCACTTCTGCCTTAGCTACTTCTGCCATGGCCACTTCTGCCATGGCCACTTCTGCCATGGCTACTTCTGCCATGGCCACTTCTGCCATGGCCACTTCTGCCATGGCTACTTCTGCCATGGCCACTTCTGCCATGGCCACTTCTGCCTTAGCCACTTCTGCCATGGCTACTTCTGCCATGGCCACTTCTGCCATGGCCACTTCTGCCATGGCTACTTCTGCCATGGCCACTTCTGCCATGGCCACTTCTGCCATGGCTACTTCTGCCATGGCCACTTCTGCCATGGCCACTTCTGCCATGGCCACTTCTGCCATGGCTACTTCTGCCATGGCTACTTCTGCCATGGCTACTTCTGCCATGGCCACTTCTGCCATGGCCACTTCTGCCATGGCCACTTCTGCCATGCCACTTCTGCCTTAGCCACTTCTGCCATGGCTACTTCTGCCATGGCCACTTCTGCCATGGCCACTTCTGCCATGGCTACTTCTGCCATGGCCACTTCTGCCATGGCTACTTCTGCCTTAGCCACTTCTGCCATGGCTACTTCTGCCATGGCCACTTCTGCCATGGCCACTTCTGCCATGGCCACTTCTGCCATGGCCACTTCTGCCATGCCACTTCTGCCTTAGCCACTTCTGCCATGGCTACTTCTGCCATGGCCACTTCTGCCATGGCCACTTCTGCCATGGCTACTTCTGCCATGGCCACTTCTGCCATGGCTACTTCTGCCATGGCCACTTCTGCCATGGCCACTTCTGCCATGGCTACTTCTGCCATGGCCACTTCTGCCATGGCTACTTCTGCCTTAGCCACTTCTGCCATGGCTACTTCTGCCATGGCCACTTCTGCCATGGCCACTTCTGCCATGGCCACTTCTGCCATGGCCACTTCTGCCATGGCCACTTCTGCCATGCCACTTCTGCCTTAGCCACTTCTGCCATGGCTACTTCTGCCATGGCCACTTCTGCCATGGCCACTTCTGCCATGGCTACTTCTGCCTTAGCCACTTCTGCCATGGCTACTTCTGCCATGGCCACTTCTGCCATGGCCACTTCTGCCATGGCTACTTCTGCCATGGCCACTTCTGCCATGGCTACTTCTGCCTTAGCCACTTCTGCCATGGCTACTTCTGCCATGGCCACTTCTGCCATGGCCACTTCTGCCATGGCTACTTCTGCCTTAGCCACTTCTGCCATGGCCACTTCTGCCATGGCCACTTCTGCCATGGCCACTTCTGCCATGGCCACTTCTGCCATGGCCACTTCTGCCATGGCCACTTCTGCCATGCCACTTCTGCCTTAGCCACTTCTGCCATGGCCACTTCTGCCATGGCCACTTCTGCCATGGCTACTTCTGCCATGGCCACTTCTGCCATGCCACTTCTGCCATGGCCACTTCTGCCATGGCTACTTCTGCCATGCCACTTCTGCCATGGCCACTTCTGCCATGGCTACTTCTGCCATGGCCACTTCTGCCATGGCCACTTCTGCCATGGCCACTTCTGCCATGCCACTTCTGCCTTAGCCACTTCTGCCATGGCTACTTCTGCCATGGCCACTTCTGCCATGGCCACTTCTGCCATGGCTACTTCTGCCATGGCCACTTCTGCCATGGCCACTTCTGCCATGGCTACTTCTGCCATGGCTACTTCTGCCATGGCCACTTCTGCCATGGCCACTTCTGCCTTAGCCACTTCTGCCATGGCCACTTCTGCCATGACCACTTCTGCCATGCCACTTCTGCCTTAGCCACTTCTGCCATGGCCACTTCTGCCATGGCCACTTCTGCCATGGCCACTTCTGCCATGGCCACTTCTGCCTTAGCCACTTCTGCCATGGCCACTTCTGCCATGGCCACTTCTGCCTTAGCCACTTCTGCCATGGCCACTTCTGCCATGGCCACTTCTGCCATGGCTACTTCTGCCTTAGCCACTTCTGCCATGGCCACTTCTGCCTTAGCCACTTCTGCCATGGCCACTTCTGCCATGGCCACTTCTGCCATGCCACTTCTGCCATGCCACTTCTGCCTTAGCCACTTCTGCCATGGCTACTTCTGCCATGGCCACTTCTGCCATGGCCACTTCTGCCATGGCCACTTCTGCCTTAGCCACTTCTGCCATGGCCACTTCTGCCATGGCCACTTCTGCCATGGCCACTTCTGCCATGGCCACTTCTGCCATGGCCACTTCTGCCATGGCCACTTCTGCCTTAGCCACTTCTGCCATGGCCACTTCTGCCATGGCCACTTCTGCCATGGCTACTTCTGCCTTAGCCACTTCTGCCATGGCCACTTCTGCCATGGCCACTTCTGCCATGGCCACTTCTGCCATGGCCACTTCTGCCATGGCCACTTCTGCCATGGCTACTTCTGCCATGGCCACTTCTGCCATGGCCACTTCTGCCATGGCTACTTCTGCCATGGCCACTTCTGCCATGGCCACTTCTGCCATGCCACTTCTGCCATGGCCACTTCTGCCATGGCTACTTCTGCCATGGCCACTTCTGCCATGACCACTTCTGCCATGGCTACTTCTGCCATGACCACTTCTGCCTTAGCCACTTCTGCCATGGCCACTTCTGCCATGGCCACTTCTGCCATGGCCACTTCTGCCATGCCACTTCTGCCATGGCCACTTCTGCCATGGCCACTTCTGCCATGGCCACTTCTGCCATGCCACTTCTGCCATGGCCACTTCTGCCATGGCCACTTCTGCCATGGCCACTTCTGCCTTAGCCACTTCTGCCATGGCCACTTCTGCCATGCCACTTCTGCCATGGCCACTTCTGCCATGGCTACTTCTGCCATGGCTACTTCTGCCATGGCCACTTCTGCCATGGCTACTTCTGCCATGGCCACTTCTGCCATGGCCACTTCTGCCTTAGCCACTTCTGCCATGACCACTTCTGCCATGGCTACTTCTGCCATGACCACTTCTGCCATGGCTACTTCTGCCATGACCACTTCTGCCATGGCCACTTCTGCCATGGCCACTTCTGCCATGGCCACTTCTGCCATGGCCACTTCTGCCATGGCCACTTCTGCCATGGCCACTTCTGCCATGGCCACTTCTGCCATGGCCACTTCTGCCATGGCTACTTCTGCCATGGCCACTTCTGCCATGGCCACTTCTGCCTTAGCCACTTCTGCCATGACCACTTCTGCCATGGCTACTTCTGCCATGACCACTTCTGCCATGGCTACTTCTGCCATGACCACTTCTGCCATGGCCACTTCTGCCATGGCCACTTCTGCCATGGCCACTTCTGCCATGGCCACTTCTGCCATGGCCACTTCTGCCATGGCCACTTCTGCCATGGCCACTTCTGCCATGGCCACTTCTGCCATGGCCACTTCTGCCTTAGCCACTTCTGCCATGGCCACTTCTGCCATGACCACTTCTGCCATGGCTACTTCTGCCATGACCACTTCTGCCATGGCTACTTCTGCCATGACCACTTCTGCCATGGCCACTTCTGCCATGGCCACTTCTGCCATGGCCACTTCTGCCATGGCCACTTCTGCCATGGCCACTTCTGCCATGGCCACTTCTGCCATGGCCACTTCTGCCATGGCTACTTCTGCCATGGCCACTTCTGCCATGGCTACTTCTGCCATGGCCACTTCTGCCATGGCCACTTCTGCCATGGCCACTTCTGCCATGGCCACTTCTGCCTTAGCCACTTCTGCCATGGCCACTTCTGCCATGGCTACTTCTGCCATGGCCACTTCTGCCATGGCTACTTCTGCCATGGCCACTTCTGCCATGGCCACTTCTGCCTTAGCCACTTCTGCCATGGCCACTTCTGCCATGGCCACTTCTGCCATGGCCACTTCTGCCATGGCTACTTCTGCCATGGCCACTTCTGCCATGCCACTTCTGCCATGGCCACTTCTGCCTTAGCCACTTCTGCCATGGCCACTTCTGCCATGGCCACTTCTGCCATGGCCACTTCTGCCATGCCACTTCTGCCATGGCCACTTCTGCCTTAGCCACTTCTGCCATGCCACTTCTGCCATGGCCACTTCTGCCTTAGCCACTTCTGCCATGCCACTTCTGCCTTAGCCACTTCTGCCATGGCCACTTCTGCCATGCCACTTCTGCCATGGCCACTTCTGCCTTAGCCACTTCTGCCATGCCACTTCTGCCATGGCCACTTCTGCCTTAGCCACTTCTGCCATGGCCACTTCTGCCTTAGCCACTTCTGCCATGCCACTTCTGCCATGGCCACTTCTGCCTTAGCCACTTCTGCCATGCCACTTCTGCCATGGCCACTTCTGCCTTAGCCACTTCTGCCATGGCTACTTCTGCCATGGCCACTTCTGCCATGGCCACTTCTGCCATGCCACTTCTGCCATGGCCACTTCTGCCATGGCCACTTCTGCCTTAGCCACTTCTGCCATGGCTACTTCTGCCATGGCCACTTCTGCCATGGCCACTTCTGCCATGCCACTTCTGCCATGGCCACTTCTGCCATGGCCACTTCTGCCTTAGCCACTTCTGCCATGGCCACTTCTGCCATGGCCACTTCTGCCATGGCCACTTCTGCCATGGCCACTTCTGCCTTAGCCACTTCTGCCATGGCTACTTCTGCCATGGCCACTTCTGCCATGGCTACTTCTGCCATGGCTACTTCTGCCATGGCCACTTCTGCCATGGCTACTTCTGCCATGGCTACTTCTGCCATGGCCACTTCTGCCATGGCTACTTCTGCCATGGCCACTTCTGCCATGGCCACTTCTGCCATGCCACTTCTGCCTTAGCCACTTCTGCCATGCCACTTCTGCCATGGCCACTTCTGCCATGGCCACTTCTGCCATGCCACTTCTGCCTTAGCCACTTCTGCCATGCCACTTCTGCCATGGCCACTTCTGCCTTAGCCACTTCTGCCATGGCCACTTCTGCCATGGCCACTTCTGCCATGGCCACTTCTGCCATGGCCACTTCTGCCATGGCCACTTCTGCCATGGCCACTTCTGCCATGCCACTTCTGCCATGGCCACTTCTGCCTTAGCCACTTCTGCCATGCCACTTCTGCCATGGCCACTTCTGCCTTAGCCACTTCTGCCATGCCACTTCTGCCTTAGCCACTTCTGCCATGGCCACTTCTGCCATGCCACTTCTGCCATGGCCACTTCTGCCTTAGCCACTTCTGCCATGCCACTTCTGCCATGGCCACTTCTGCCTTAGCCACTTCTGCCATGGCCACTTCTGCCTTAGCCACTTCTGCCATGCCACTTCTGCCATGGCCACTTCTGCCTTAGCCACTTCTGCCATGCCACTTCTGCCTTAGCCACTTCTGCCATGGCCACTTCTGCCATGCCACTTCTGCCATGGCCACTTCTGCCTTAGCCACTTCTGCCATGGCCACTTCTGCCTTAGCCACTTCTGCCATGCCACTTCTGCCATGGCCACTTCTGCCTTAGCCACTTCTGCCATGCCACTTCTGCCTTAGCCACTTCTGCCATGCCACTTCTGCCATGGCCACTTCTGCCTTAGCCACTTCTGCCATGGCCACTTCTGCCATGGCCACTTCTGCCATGCCACTTCTGCCATGGCCACTTCTGCCTTAGCCACTTCTGCCATGGCCACTTCTGCCATGCCACTTCTGCCTTAGCCACTTCTGCCATGCCACTTCTGCCATGGCCACTTCTGCCTTAGCCACTTCTGCCATGGCTACTTCTGCCATGGCCACTTCTGCCATGGCCACTTCTGCCATGGCCACTTCTGCCATGGCCACTTCTGCCATGGCCACTTCTGCCATGGCCACTTCTGCCATGGCCACTTCTGCCATGGCCACTTCTGCCATGGCCACTTCTGCCATGGCCACTTCTGCCATGCCACTTCTGCCATGGCCACTTCTGCCATGGCCACTTCTGCCATGCCACTTCTGCCATGACCACTTCTGCCTTAGCCACTTCTGCCATGGCCACTTCTGCCATGGCCACTTCTGCCATGGCCACTTCTGCCATGGCCACTTCTGCCATGCCACTTCTGCCATGGCCACTTCTGCCATGCCACTTCTGCCATGGCCACTTCTGCCATGCCACTTCTGCCATGGCCACTTCTGCCATGGCCACTTCTGCCATGCCACTTCTGCCATGGCCACTTCTGCCTTAGCCACTTCTGCCATGGCTACTTCTGCCATGGCCACTTCTGCCATGGCCACTTCTGCCATGGCCACTTCTGCCATGGCCACTTCTGCCATGGCCACTTCTGCCATGGCCACTTCTGCCATGGCCACTTCTGCCATGGCCACTTCTGCCTTAGCCACTTCTGCCATGCCACTTCTGCCATGGCCACTTCTGCCTTAGCCACTTCTGCCATGGCCACTTCTGCCTTAGCCACTTCTGCCATGCCACTTCTGCCATGGCCACTTCTGCCTTAGCCACTTCTGCCATGCCACTTCTGCCTTAGCCACTTCTGCCATGGCCACTTCTGCCTTAGCCACTTCTGCCATGCCACTTCTGCCATGGCCACTTCTGCCTTAGCCACTTCTGCCATGCCACTTCTGCCTTAGCCACTTCTGCCATGGCCACTTCTGCCATGGCCACTTCTGCCTTAGCTACTTCTGCCATGGCTACTTCTGCCATGGCCACTTCTGCCATGGCTACTTCTGCCATGGCCACTTCTGCCATGGCTACTTCTGCCATGGCTACTTCTGCCATGGCCACTTCTGCCATGGCTACTTCTGCCATGGCCACTTCTGCCATGGCCACTTCTGCCATGGCCACTTCTGCCATGCCACTTCTGCCATGGCCACTTCTGCCATGCCACTTCTGCCATGGCCACTTCTGCCATGGCCACTTCTGCCATGCCACTTCTGCCATGGCCACTTCTGCCATGGCTACTTCTGCCATGGCCACTTCTGCCATGACCACTTCTGCCATGCCACTTCTGCCATGCCACTTCTGCCATGCCACTTCTGCCATGGCCACTTCTGCCATGGCTACTTCTGCCATGGCCACTTCTGCCATGACCACTTCTGCCATGGCCACCTCTGCCATGGCCACTTCTGCCATGGCCACTTCTGCCTTAGCCACTTCTGCCATGGCCACTTCTGCCATGCCACTTCTGCCATGCCACTTCTGCCTTAGCCACTTCTGCCATGGCCACTTCTGCCATGCCACTTCTGCCATGGCCACTTCTGCCATGGCCACTTCTGCCTTAGCCACTTCTGCCATGGCCACTTCTGCCTTAGCCACTTCTGCCATGGCCACTTCTGCCTTAGCCACTTCTGCCATGCCACTTCTGCCATGGCCACTTCTGCCATGACCACTTCTGCCATGGCCACTTCTGCCATGGCTACTTCTGCCATGGCCACTTCTACCATGGCTACTTCTGCCATGGCCACTTCTGCCATGGCCACTTCTGCCATGGCCACTTCTGCCATGGCTACTTCTGCCATGGCCACTTCTGCCATGGCCACTTCTGCCATGGCCACTTCTGCCATGGCCACTTCTGCCATGGCCACTTCTGCCATGGCCACTTCTGCCTTAGCCACTTCTGCCATGGCCACTTCTGCCTTAGCCACTTCTGCCATGGCCACTTCTGCCTTAGCCACTTCTGCCATGGCCACTTCTGCCATGGCTACTTCTGCCATGGCCACTTCTGCCATGGCCACTTCTGCCATGACCACTTCTACCATGGCTACTTCTGCCATGGCTACTTCTGCCATGGCCACTTCTGCCATGCCACTTCTGCCATGGCCACTTCTGCCATGGCCACTTCTGCCTTAGCCACTTCTGCCATGCCACTTCTGCCATGGCCACTTCTGCCATGGCCACTTCTGCCATGGCCACTTCTGCCATGGCCACTTCTGCCTTAGCCACTTCTGCCATGGCCACTTCTGCCATGGCCACTTCTGCCATGGCCACTTCTGCCATGGCCACTTCTGCCATGGCCACTTCTGCCATGGCTACTTCTGCCATGGCCACTTTTGCCATGGCCACTTCTGCCATGGCCACTTTTGCCATGGCCACTTCTGCCATGGCCACTTCTGCCATGGCCACTTCTACCATGGCTACTTCTGCCATGGCCACTTCTGCCATGGCCACTTCTGCCATGACCACTTCTGCCATGGCCACTTCTGCCATGGCCACTTTTGCCATGGCCACTTCTGCCATGGCCACTTCTGCCATGGCCACTTCTACCATGGCTACTTCTGCCATGGCCACTTCTGCCATGGCCACTTCTGCCATGGCCACTTCTGCCATGGCCACTTCTGCCATGGCCACTTCTGCCATGGCCACTTCTGCCATGGCTACTTCTGCCATGGCCACTTCTACCATGGCTACTTCTGCCATGGCCACTTCTGCCATGGCCACTTCTGCCATGGCCACTTCTGCCATGACCACTTCTGCCATGGCCACTTCTGCCATGGCCACTTCTACCATGGCTACTTCTGCCATGGCCACTTCTGCCATGGCCACTTCTGCCATGGCCACTTCTGCCATGGCCACTTCTGCCTTAGCCACTTCTGCCATGGCCACTTCTACCATGGCTACTTCTGCCATGGCCACTTCTGCCATGGCCACTTCTGCCATGGCCACTTCTGCCATGGCCACTTCTGCCATGGCCACTTCTACCATGGCTACTTCTGCCATGGCCACTTCTGCCATGGCCACTTCTACCATGGCTACTTCTGCCATGGCCACTTCTGCCATGGCCACTTCTGCCATGGCCACTTCTGCCATGACCACTTCTGCCATGGCCACTTCTGCCATGGCCACTTCTGCCATGGCCACTTCTGCCATGGCCACTTCTGCCATGGCAAAGCTGAAAGTCATATGGAAAAGCAGCACCGTCAGTTTCCCAACGAATCTCAAACTATACAAGTCCTTGGTGACTTTGATCCTTTTACATGGGTGCGGGAGCTGGACCCTCACAACAGACATGGAATGAAGGATCCAATCATTCGAACTCAAGTGCTTTAGAACGTTGCTACACATCCCATTCACGGAATACAAAACAAACAGCTTTGTCAGGCAACAAGTTAACAAATATGCTGGCAGACAGGAACCACCTCTTGCGATGGTGAAAAGACAGGAGCTTGCTTGGTATTGTTATATATCTCGTCACAACTCCTTGTCTAAATCCATTCTTCAGAGCACAGTCGATGGAGGTCGAAAGAGAAGCAATGAAAGAAAATTCTGGTCCGACAGCATCAAAGACTGGAGTGGTCACAACATCGAAACCTTTCTACACATGACGGAGAATAGAGACCAGTGGAAATGACTGACTGTGAACAAATCTAGTGTGGCTCCCCAACGACTGACTGCACCAGTGGCACATCTAGTGTGACATCCCAACGACTGACTGCACCAGTGGCACATCTAGTGTGGCTCCCCAACGACTGACTGCACCAGTGGCACATCTAGAGTGGCTCCCCAATGACTGACTGCACCAGTGGCACATCTAGTGTGACATCCCAACGACTGACTGCACCAGTGGCACATCTAGAGTGGCTCCCCAATGACTGACTACACCAGTGGCACATCTAGTGTGGCTCCCCAATGACTGACTGCACCAGTGGCACATCTAGAGTGACATCCCAACGATTGACTGCACCAGTGGCACATCTAGTGTGGATCCCCAATGACTGACTGATCCAGTGGCACATCTAGTGTGGATCCCCAATGACTGACTGCACCAGTGGCACATCTAGTGTGGCTCCCCAATGACTGACTGCACCAGTGGCACATCTAGTGTGACACCCTAACAACTGGCTACACCAGTGGCACACATACTGTGACACCCCAACGACTGGCTGTACCAGTGGCATATCTACTGTGGCACCCCAATGATTGGCTGCACCAGTGGCACATCTAGAGTGGCACCCCAACAACTGGCTGCACCAGTGGTCTTCTCCTCCCTCAAAACCTTACTCCACTCTAATGACCCATACTCCACTCATCTGAACCTTACCTACCTTAAATGCCTGTCGCAATTCTTCATCATCATCCCCTTCCTTGTTTTCTGTGATTCCTCCAATGTTTTCCATAAACTGAATAAATTCTTCAAATGAAAACCTGCCGTCACCTGGAATGTTACAAAACAGAAATTATTTTAGAGGGAGAAAAGAGCAGTTTATTGGGTGAAAGCAGGAATATATTGGGTGAAAGAAGTTTAGAGGAGGAATTTGGAGAAAAAATGAGGAGCTTAGAGAAGTTCAGTGGGGAAGGGAGTTTAGAGAGGGAAAGGAGCAGTTTAGATGGAGTTTGGATAGGGAGGCAGGAGTTTAGATGGAGTAGAGAAGGGTTTAGCGGGGAAGGGAAGAGTTTAAAGGAAAGAAGGGAAGAGTTTGGATAGGGAGAGAGGAATTTACAGGTGCAGGGACAAAATTGGCTCCTTTTCTTCCCTATTATTTTTCTTCTACATTATTATAGTCATACATTCAAGACTTAAGATGGAGTCATCTGAGCGACGTTCTGACATACGGTGTCTTTCGGGACATTATAAACCTTGTGTACATCTTCCTCTAGGTCAAAATACAGGCGAGAGAGAGAGAGAGAGCGAGAGAGAGCGAGAGAGAGAAAAGAATCTACAATCTACCCCAGTACTTCACTTATCGACCTCGAAATGATGAAAGGCAAAGTTGATACTGTCGGGATTTGAACTCGGAGCGCAAGGATCCAGAACAAATAACAAATAACAAGCCATATTCAACCCGACACCCTAAAGAGCATGCTAATTTGCCGCATTTCACTAGGCCCACCTCGTAATATAGTTTTGTCTCCCGAAACAAAAAAAACAAAAAACAATAACGGTTCGTTTCTATTTCTCTGTATTTTGAGTGGTTATATAATTAGATTTGCAATCATGAGGTTGTGAGTTCGATTCCCGGACCGGGTGATGCGTTATGTCCTTGAGCAAGACATTTTATTTCACGTTGCTCCTTCTACCTGGAGTTGCGATCGAAAGATAGTACTAGCAATTGGAAAGACCAATGGAAACATTGTTTCCTCGGTCCGATTTGACGAAAGTCGATCGACTGTCGATTTATGTTAGATTGTTTTTTTATAAAAAAAAAAAATTTCAAAAAAATTTCAAAAAAAGAGAAAGTTAAAAAATGAAAACGATACATTGGTTAATGAGATGTATGAATCATTTTTAAACGTAGTGGAAACCTCACACTGTATAAAACTATATAAAGTGAATTAACCTAGCAAGGGATTTGTTCCTGTGTCATTCGTTATTGGACACATCAGGCTTTTAGATTACAATCGATTTTTAATTAAATGCCATTAGCGATTCTGTAATGACATCAGTTGAGAAAACAACACTGATGCAAGGAAATTGACCAGAAAATGGTTCCCTAAAGATTCTTCCACAACTTTGATATGTTCTTACGTGTGCCTTCTAACGACATTTACATATACAAACACACATACATACACACAAACATAAATACACACACACATAAATACACACACATACATACACACATACATACACATACATACACACATATACACACACACATTCACGCATATACATACATGCACACACACATACATACACACACACATACACAGACATACATACACACGTATACACACACATACATACACACACACATACACACACACATACACACACGAATTATAAATTGAATTTCAAAACCAATAATAAGCACAATTTCAGGAAAAAGACAAACCGAAAATGTAATTGAACGGATATGTGTGTGTGTGTGTGTGTGTGTGTGTGTGTGTGTGTGTGTGTGTGTGTCAGTTTGTCTGTCTCTCTGTATATATGTATGTATGTCTGTGTGTGTGTGTGTGTGTGCGTGCATGTGTGTGAGAGTTTGTCTGTCTGTATGTATATCTGTGTGTGTGTATGTGCGCGCGTGTGTCTGTGTGTTTGTGTGCGCGCGCGCTGCGTGTGTGTGTGTGTCAGCCTGTCTGTGTGTCTGTATGTGTGTGTAAAACTATAAACATTGGCTTTTAAACTATATCACTTGTTAATATAGTTACATGTGTGTGTGTGTGTGTGTGTGTGTGTGTGTGTGTGTAAAGTCTCGTCGTGTATGAATTTATGAGTGGGTGTGTGTGTGTTTGCATATGTGAGAGTATTGTGTGAGTGTATTGTGTGTATTGTGTGTGCATCTGTTTTTGTATGTGTCCGTGTCTCTGTGTGTGTGTATGTGTATGTGTGTAATATTGTGCCTTTTCTTGTTTGTTGTTGTCGTTGTTGTTGTTGTCATCGTCGTTATAGAGAGGCTATTAGCTTTGTCGTTGCATGGAAACGCCGGTTCAGCTAAATATGCAATTAATCGCAGATTATTGCTCCAAATTTATACGGCGATGAACGAGTACAGTCACGGACATTCCCGAACTATTCAAATACTAGAATTTGTTTCCATAAGCTGACGAGTATGTGAATATGTGCGTGCGTGTGAGTATGTGCATATGCATACATTTATATGTATCATTATTGTGCCAAAAGTAGAAACAATTACCTATAAAAGGCAGATTGTTGTTGTTGTGTGTGTGTGTGTGTGTGCATGTTCCATGTTTATACATTTGCACAATTGCAAACCGATTCGACTCAAAGTCTGTAAGAATGTTGTAAATGGTCAAACTTAGGTCAACGACTATTTATTTCATTCAAACTCACCCACAATTACGGAAATAATCGATAAAACTAAATACATGACGCTTTACCCCTGTAATACAATCAGTTTACCTCTCTCTACTCCTCTTAAAATTCGATAAAACTACATACATGCTGCAACTTTCTCTTATATACGATTAAACTTACAAACTTTAAGAGAGAGAGAGAGAGAACGTTTGTTTTTGAGTGTGGAACGGTCAAACATTTATTTACTTCAATGACAACGAAGAGAACTTATCACATTTCATACGAAACAACAATTATTCAAAAGCAACAGATAAATTTATTCAACAACAACAAAAAATAGCGATAAATCTTTTTTAAAACATCTATCAACGAACGTGGAAGAAAGAAGCATCAGTTCATTTACTATACACAATAATATCCTCTATGAGGTCACTAAACCTGCTAGAAACAGCAGCTAACTCTCCCCCATATCACACCACTCCCTATTGTCTTAAATTTAGAAAACATATCCTCTATGAGGTCACTAAAACTGCTAGAAACAGCAGCTAACTCTCCCCCATATCACACCCCTCCCTACTGTCTTAAATTTAGAAAACACACATTAGACAACCATGCAGAACAACTCCATCGCAGCTCTGTTGTTCGGCTGGCATCGTCTACGCGCGTGTTGCGCAAGTACTGTGAAACAATAAATTTCAACACTCCTTTGCACAGAGATAATATCCATAGGCGAAACTACAATTGTCACTGCTGGCACAGCTCCTGCTTCGGCAGTCCAGGTCTGCAATTCATTCACCCAGTGCCTGGCAGACAAAAAAGTGCTGCCATAAAATGGGTGGTGCAACCTAACTTTGGTAACTTACTGACCCCGAACAACGCCGGGCTTTAATGCTAGTGAGTATATAAATATAAACATGCAAACGCAGACACGCTTAGAAAAATATACACCCACAGACATACTTTGGAAAAATACACATACATTCAAACAAACATACATTTACACAAACACACACACATACACACACACACACACACACCCAGCGTAGTTTTTTCACCATCCCCTTCCTTCCTTCCTTCCTTCCTTTTATATTCACATATACATTCACACACGTAACAGACGTAAAGAGAGAGGAGTAGTATGAGGTAGACAAACTACTCCTCTCTCTTTACGTGTTGTGATAGAGTCGCAGAAATTTATATTCAAATATATATATGCGGGAGCTATTCTGCTACAACTGTCAACACAGCATTTGTTAATTATTTTTGTTTGCTCTTCCTACTGAAGATGCTCTTTAAAATATTTGTTTCTATTATAGGCACAAGGCCAGCAATTACCCAGTACATTACTGGTACCTTATTTTATCGACTCCGTAAGGATGAAAGGCAAAGTTAACCTCGGCCGGATTTGAACTCAGATCGTAAAGGGACGTAACTATGCTGGAAAGCATGGCATCCGACCCTCTACCGATACTGCCATCTTTAAAATATTGAAAGCAGTTAAGCTAGGCTTTTCGATATGAAAGGAGGGTGGTGGTTTGGCAGAATCGTTAGAGCGTCAGATAAAATGCTTTGCGGAATTTGTTCCTGGATTTTATATCCTGTGTTCAAATCCCACCGGAATCACCTTTGCCTTTCAGTCTTCCAAGATGGTTGAATTAAGTTCCAGTCAAGTACCGGGGTTGATATAAACGACTTTCTTTTCCCTTACAAAATTGCAGGCCTTGTGCCTAAATTAGAAATCATTAATACAGTGAAATTCCGTCATAACGAAATTCACGGGGTATAAAAATAAATTCGCTGTAACAAAAAATTCTTTATAACGAGATCAACCAAAACAAATTGAGCGTTTGATTGTCATTACCTCGGGGATTGAAAAAAAATTCGTTATGCTGAAAATTCATTATAATGGTATTCGTTATAACGGATGTTTACCTGTACAGTGAAATTCTGTTATAACAAAATTCACGAGGTATGAAAAAAATTCGTTGTAACAAAAAATTCTTTATAACGAGATCGACCGAAATAAATCAACCGTTTGTTTGTTATTACCTCGGGGATTGAAAATAAATTTCGTTATACTGAAAAATTCGTTATAATGGTATTCGTTATAACGGAATTTTACCTGTGTAATGAAAGTTTGTGGTTTTTTGGTTAGGGCTTTCGGCTAATGATCATAAGGGGAGTTTGATTCGTGGCTCTATGTTTCTCCAGTCCACACAGCTTTGCTACATCTACGCAACACTGTAGCTCCATGAATAATACATTAAAAGGTGTACGTACCTTTGGAATGCTCAGGCACTTGCTCAGTAATTTCACGAGCTGACATTTCCGTTGTTTAAACAACCGGAACACTCGCGGTCGAAACTGACGGAGGTCCAACAACAGCAAACAATTCATAAATATGTCAGTTACAATCCATCTGACAGACTTCCACACAGTTTCTGTCTACCCAATTTCACTCACAAGGTTTGAGTGAAACCAAGGCTATGGTAAATGACACTTGTCCAACATACCAGGTCGTGGGATTGAACCTGAGATCTAATGATTGCGAAGCGGACTTCTTAACCATTTAGCCTTACTACGTCCCACTATGTATATACATGCTCGTTTATGCATGTACATACACACACACGTTTGTGTATACATGTATATACACAATACATACACCGTGTGTAAATAAACAGTACATACAGTGTGTATATATACTATATATATATATATATATGTGTGTGTGTGTGTGTGTGTGTGTGTGTGTGTGTGTATATATATATATATATATATATATATATATATATATATATATATATATATATATTTATATATGTATGTATATATATATATATATATACACACACACACATTGTATATATACAATATAACAATATATACAGCGTGTGTATATACTGTATGTGTATAAACAATACATATAGTGTATATATATATATATATATATACATATATATACACACATTATATATATATATATATATATATATATATATATATATATATATATATATATATATATAAACATACATATATATACACACACACACTGTATATATACAATATATAGAGCGTGTGTATATACTGTATGTGTATATAAACAGTACATACAGTGTATATATATATATATATATATATATATATAAACACACATTATATATATATATATATATATATATATATATATATATATATATATATATATATATATATACAATATGTACAATGAGAATGCTTTCCTGACTTTCTGCTCATTCATTTCCTTCAATAAATCTGATATTCCAGCCCTACTACCTCCTCTATCCCCACTCCCACCACCGCTATGCACTCATTCTCCCTCCCCCCACCACAGTAACCCCACCACCACCACCTCCACACACTAATTATACTAACACTATCTACTTAGAAAAAATAATAGTTAATTAATATCAGTTGACACCTCTGACGAACATTTCAAAGAACTTATGTATTCACTTTTAACATCCTGTACCACATGAAACCACATCAGCAAGACATTAAAAAAAAAAATTATATATATATATATATATATATATAAATAATTGTTTCTACTTTTGGCACAAGGCCAGCAATTACCCCAGTGCATTACTGGTACTTTATTATATCGACCCCCCGTAAGGATGAAAGGCAAAGTTAACCTCGGCGTGATTTGAACTCAGAACGTAAAGGGCCATAACTCTATACTCCAAAGCATGGTGTCTGACGCTCTACCGATACTGCCAATCCCAATGTTTTCTGATTTAGGCACAAGGCCAACAATTTTGGGGGGAAATGGAAAGTCGGTTAAATCGAACCCCAGTGCATTACTGGTATTGCATTTCAACGACCCCCCCGTAAGGATGAAAGGCAAAGCTAATCATGGTGGGATTTGAACTCAGAACGTAAAAGGTCATAACTCTATGCCACTAAGCATGTTGTCCGACGCTCTACCGATTCCGCCAATCCACCGCCTTAAGTCTGTACTTTAACAATATAAATGTTCACAATGATCTGTCCACTAGTAAAGATATTGTTAATATTTGAATTAACAAACTCTTTTTAATGCATTTTCTGCTAAATCATTAGAGGATGTTCAAAGTTAATACAGTGAAATTCCGATATAACGAAATTCATGGGGTATAAAAAAATTCGTTGTAACGAAAAATTCTTTATAACAAGATCGACCTAACACATCGAGCGTGTGGCCGGGGATTGAAAAAAATTTCGCTATACTGAAAAATTCGTTATAATGGTATTCGTAATACGGAATTTTACCTGTATTACTAAATTCATTCCCACCCCGTAACCATTAATCAAGTAAAAAAAAAATTACAAGCAACAAAAATGAACAGCCAGTGAAAAAATGGTTGATTTTGTTAATATTTGAACTTACGACAGTGGGACAGCTAAGTACCTCTTCACCCCTTCAATAAAGGGGGTTATTATTCATATACTGACTAGGTTGAAACCTGGAGCCCTACAGGAACTAAGAGCCTACAATTTTTTTTTTTTCTTTTCTTTTTGTTTTCCCTTTTAATGGCTTGATGGTGAAAGGAACCCCGAAATAGCTGAAAACATAAGGGCTCAGTCATGGTTTAATATGGTCCTACCTTCATAACAAAAACGAACAAAAATAAGAAGCAGCCAGTAAAAGAAGGTTGATTTTGTTAAGATTTGAACTTACAACAGTGAGATAGCGAAGTATTTCTTAATTTCTTTTCACTTCCCCATAACAATTATGTGTAAAAGATGAATCTATTTTTTTTTTTTACTTCTCTCAGCTTCAACCAATCAAACATCGACGTTAAATCTCATAAAATCAGAAATAAGATGGTGTTATATCTTCATTGTATTTCATTTAATCTGTTAGATTCTGTCATTTCTAATCCTAGATTTAGATATCTTTATAGCTAAATGGTGTGTAATATAGCTTAGTGTATCGTGTAGCTGTTTTATAAAGCTCTACTCTTTTCAGCTATATATATCTACTATATACAGATATTTTCTGTAACTGGACTACACAGCTAAATCATATAAATGGTTTATAAAACTGTAATATACAGTTATATTATATATAACTGTTTTATATAAATGCGCAGTAGAACTGGCGGCGAATAGGCAGAGTTGTTAGAATATTGGATAGGATGTTTTACAGTCTTTGTTCTAGTTCTGTGTTCTGAGTTCAAATCCCACTGAGGTCAACTTTACCATTAATCCTTTGGCGGTTGATTAAAAAAAGTACCAGCCTAGTACTGGGGTCGATTATTAGCTGGGCAATGAAAACACATCTCTGACCTTCAGCTATTTGTTAGTCAGTGTCACATTACCTGAGCAGTGAAGACACACCACTGGCCCTGAGTGGTTTGTTAGTCAGTGTCACCTTAGCTGAGCAGTAAAAACACACCTCTAGCCCTCAGTAGTCTGTTAGTCAGTGTCACCTTAGCTGAGCAGTGAAAACACACCTCTGGCTCTCAGTAGTCTGTTAGTCAGTGTCACCTTAGTTGAGCAGTAAAAACACACCTCTGGCCCTGAGTAGTCTGTTAGTCAGTGTCACCTTACCTGAGCAGTTAAAACACACCACTGGCCCTGAGTAGTCTGTTAGTCAGTGTCACCTTAGCTGAGCAGTTAAAACACACCACTGGCCCTGAGTAGTCTGTTAGTCAGTGTCACCTTACCTGAGCAGTTAAAACACACCACTGGCCCTGAGTAGTCTGTTAGTCAGTGTCACCTTAGCTGAGCAGTAAAAACACACCTCTAGCCCTCAGTAGTCTGTTAGTCAGTGTCATCTTACTTGAGCAGTAAAAACACACCTCTAGCCCTCAGTAGTCTGTTAGTCAGTGTCACCTTAGCTGAGCAGTAAAAACACACCTCTAGCCCTCAGTAGTCTGTTAGTCAGTGTCACCTTACTTGAGCAGTAAAAACACACCTCTAGCCCTCAGTAGTCTGTTAGTCAGTGTCATCTTAGCTGAGCAGTGAAGTCACACCTCTGCCCCCCCCCCCCCCCCCAGTAGTTAGCAGTTTATTGTTACTGACACCAGAATGACAGTGACAGTTTTAAGACCCAGTCTGCTTCGGTTACATATATAAGATGTAGTCCGTGAATTAAAAGATTAGATTTAATATCTTCTATATGTCACTGAGATGAAAATAATCTTTCGAAAATGATGTAAGAAGGAGACAAAATGTTTTGGAAAAAAAGTAAAAAGAATAAATTTAAAAAAAAAAATAAAAAATAAATATAAACATTTTTTGGTAAGATTTATAGAGAAATAGAAGGAAAGAAAGATAATGAGAGATTAATAGATAGAGAGGGGGTGGATCGATGGAGAGAGAGAGAGAGAGATGAGACAGAGATGAGCCATATATATATATATATATATATATATATATATATATATATATATATATATATTATTATTATGTAATAAACAACATAAGGCAATTATTCCATTTACCAGTGGTTTCTTAAAAGCAAAAGGTTTTGCTTTCAGGGCTCGATAAGGAAAATATATATCAAATATATAAGAACCGTAGAGCAAATATTTATTAAAATAACAGATTAAAGTTTAAGCAAAGAATCGCTGCTTTCACCCTTAACGGGATCTTCATATATATATATATATATATATATATATATATATATATATATATATATATATATATATATATATATATATATACATATATTCAGGGTGCGGACGATATCTGTTCGCAAGATTACTGTCTAGGAAAAAATAACACTAGTTTTATTTTTTAAGATTTATTTATCAAACTTGGGTCAGTTTGTCTTCATGACTTGTTCTTTCGATCTCACTCGATAAACCCGCCATTGGCTTTGATAACGGCCTCAAGGCGGCCTCGGAACCGGCTACAGGCCTTCGTCACTGTCCCCTGACTTAGGCTCCTAAAGGCACTTGTGATCCTGGCCTTCAGATCGTCTTTCGTATTGCAGCTAGATCTGTTGGTGTCTCGTTCCACTGCGCCCCACACAAAGAAGTCGAGGGGGTTGCAGTCAGGCGAGCTGGGAGGCCAGATGTCAGGTGAAGTGTGGTCGACGAAGTTCTCTGACAGCCAGGCTTGGGTCTTTCGGCTGGTATGGCAGGGCACTGAGTCTTGCTGCCACACGTACGGCCTACCTGCAGCTACCTGGTCGATCCAGAGCTTTACTACTTCGCTCAGAACGCGGATGTAGCCATCGGTGTTCAGCTTAAGGCCCTCAGGGAAGAAGTGAGGTGGCATGACGTCACCTTGACTGCTGACGACACCTAACACCAATGTTGTCGCTGGAAACTTTGTCTGCATGACTCTGGGCACGTCTTTGGATGAGACAGCGAGCCACCTATTATATATTACACACACACACACACACACACACACACACACACACACACACATACATATATATATATATAGAGAGAGAGAGAGAAAGAGAGAGAGAGAGAGAGGAGCGAGCAGGAATAAGAGATATAGATAGGTATGTAGAGAAGTAGAGAATGAGAGAGAGAGAGAGAAAGAGAGAGAGAGAGAGAGAGAGAGAGAGAGAGAGAGAGAGAGAGAGAGAGAGAGAGAGAGAGAGAGAGAGAGAGAGAGAGAGAGAGAGGGGATCACTTGACACAGGATTAAGATCAGCTGAAGTGTTGCATTTGAATTTTACGAAGGAAACAACAACAACAACAACAACAAAATGTTAATGAAATAAAAATGAAATAAAAAAAACATAAAAATGAAATAAGTTAAGCAAAATTGTTTTAAAAATGGGTTAAAATAAGTGACTTCCACCCGAGATCATTAACAAGGATTATTTGAGAAATAATACACTATGTTATAAAATAAAGCATCACACCTTAACACAGATGATACCTGCTTCATGAGGATCACCCCATCGTTGATACCCTTGATATGCCACGAAAAACAACAGCTAAATTTACCTCCAAATTACCCCATATAACATAAGATAACGATCTGAATGGGAATTCTTTGGCCCGTGACCTGACAATTTCTTCTTCTTCTTCTTCTTCTTCTTCTTCTTCTTCTTCTTCTTCTTCTTCTTCTTCGTCCACTTATTCCTGAGAGAGTCGTGGGGGCAAAATCTTTAAACTCTCCTTCCAACAAGTCCTGTCAGAAGCAACCGTCTCCAATTGATCCGGTTGGATCCTCCAAGCGTGATTAGCCAAGCTCATGGATGTCATCCAGCCATCTTGCTCGGGGTCTACCCCTGGATCTCTTACTGGTTGGTTTTGTCTGTAAAATCTGTCCAGCGATTCTTTCCTGAGACATTCTACCTTATGTCCATAGTTTTGCAGCTGCGATCTCCCAATTCGGAGAAGTAGCAGCTCTGCCTGAAGTGATTCTCCGAACTCCGAGCTATGCACTTTATCGAGTAACGTTACTCCAAAGAACCTTCGGAGGAATCCCATTTCGGCCGTTTGTATTCGCGATCGTATTCTTTACTGACAACAGCAGTAAAAAAAAAAAGGTAAAAGAAACGGAAAGATAAATCTCATTAAGGAAACAATGTTTCTATTAGTCCTTCTATTGTTGAAACAATATGTCAGTAACTATTAATAGCAAAAGAAAAGAAACGAGTCGATCCTCAGATCGGACCAGTTAAACTATGATTCCATTGGATTTTCGATTGCTGATACAATTACTGATACTCCTGGCAGAAGAAAAGAGCTGATCTGATGGTCAGACCAAGGAAACAATGTTTCCATTGGTCTTTCCATTACTGATACTATCTGTTGGTCAAAACTCCTGTCAGAAGAAAGGAGCTGATTTGATGATCAGATCAAATAAACAATGTTTCTATTGGTCTTTTCATGGCTGATGCTGTCTGCCTGACACAACTCGTTGTAGGAGAAAGGAGCTGAACACACGGCATGTGAGGACTCTGCCCCCACGGCTCTCTCAGGAATACGTGGGCGAAGAAGAAGAAGAAGAAGAAGAAGAAGAAGAAGAAGAAGAAGAAGAAGAAGAAGAAACCTTTGCAATGTGGTTGCTAATTACTGCGACCAAACACTAAACACTGTAGTTAGTGGTTCTACATACACACACATACACATACATATGCACACATGCACACATACATATGCATACATTCACACATACACGGCGGGAATATACGTATGTACGTGCGTATATATATTTATATATTTATACATACACACACACATATATATATATATGTGTGTGTATATATATATATATATATAAACACATGTATATATATATATATATATATATATATATATATATATATATATATATATGTATATATTTATATATATATATATATATATATATATATATATAAATAAATATATACATATATATATATATATATATATATATATATATGTATATATATATATATATATATATATATATATATATATATAAATAAATATATACATATATATATATATATATATATATATATATATATAAATAAATATATACATATATATATATATATATATATATATATATATATATATATATATATATGTATATATATATATATATAAATAAACATATATATATATATAAATAAACATATATATATATATATATAAACATATATATATATATATATAAATAAACATATATATATATATATATAAATATATATATATATATATATATATATATATATATATAAATATATACATATATATATATATATATATAAACACGTGTATATATATTTATATATATATATATATATATATATATATATATAAACACGTGTATATATATTTATTTATATATATATATATACATATATATATATATATATATACATATATATATATATATAAATATGTATATATATATGTATATACATATATATATATGTGTGTGTGCATGTGTGTGTGTGGTTCGAGAGAGATAGAGAGAGTGAGACAGAGAGAGAAAGAAAAGAGATAGGGTATTGACAAGATTAGCTGAAAATGATAAACTTCGTTGTACCTGGCCATGTGGCTTATATTGATTTTGGATTAGGGTAAATGTTCCTGTTGAGATCGATTTCTAAGGATAATAGTTGGGAGGAAGGGGCTCTTGGTGGGACAGAAGGAATAATTGAAGGACATAATGAACTAGATAAAAATACAAACACACACACATACATATATATATATATATATACATATATATACATACATATATATTCATACACATATATATACACATACATATATATATATATATATATATTTTTTTATTTTATAGAAGGAGCTTCTACAGGACTAGTACTGTTTCATTCAGATGAAATCTTCAGGAAGCTTCAGGAGCTTCCTGAAGATTTCATCTGAATGAAACAGTACTAGTCCTGTAGAAGCTCCTTCTATAAAATAAAAAAATGTTACTCTGCCATGTATTGAGTACCTTACTTACTGTGGTTATCCCCGACTCAACCCGGGACCTACGTATATATATATATATATATATATACATACATATATATATATAAATACATATATATACACAAACTTATATATATATACATATATATACACAAACATATATATATATATATATACACAAACATATATATATATATATATATGATGGCTGCCCCCTCGTTATCGAGTATGGCCATGAATATATATATATATATATATATATATATATATATATATATGTCTTTAAAGCGCAGAAATATCCAAGACCCCAGTAGACAACTGATGAGGAAAACTCCCCTCCCCCCTGTTCTTGCTTTCTTCGTATTCCCACTGCATTTTAAGTTACCTTAAATAGTAACTACACAGCCATTTCTATTCTCCATATATTTCATATATATATATATATATAATTGTTTCTACTTTAGGCACAAGGCCAGCAATTACCCAGTGCATTACTGGTACTTTATTTTATGGACCCCGTAAGGATGAAAGGCAAAGTCAACCTCGGCAGGATTTGAACTCAGATCGTAAAGGGACGTAACTATGCTGGAAAGCATGGTGTCCGACCCTCTACCAATACTGCCAATCCATATATATAATGAAAGGAAAGCACAAGCGGGGGACAAATCCCTTCTTCAGTTGTCTGCTGGAGATCACGGACATTTAATGCGTTGAAATGTCCGTGATCTCCAGCAGACAAGTGAAGAAGGGATTGTCCCCCGTTTGTGCTTTCCTTTTATTTTCAAATACACTTTATCAAATAACCACACAGCTCCCTGTTTCTTCCAAAAATGTTTATATATATATAAAGTACAAACTATACGCGGATATTTTACGTCTTGATGTGGTAGCTAAGTATATGTTATGTTTATACCATTACTTATTTGTATAGGGAACGTTTCCACGAACCAAAATATCGTCTTCCTGTCTTCCTCCGGCTGCAACGTTTTTTGAAATAGTTACTTCTGCGTTCACAGATTGACTTGTTTAGTTTCAGAAGATCCCGTTAAGGGTGAAAGCAGCGATTCTTTGCTTAAACTTTAATCTGTTATTTTAATAAATATATATATATATATATATATATATATATTCCACGAACTGTGGAATTCGTACCTACTTCGACTATCAACACACGAACTGTGGAACTAGTACAGAGTTGCCCACTTACTCAGGCCGCTACTATCTATATGAAGTGGTCTAGCCCATTCTCGCCGGGGGGGGGGGGGGGTCGTGTTCTCACACAACATATAGTATTCTCTAAAGTATACATTGGCTAATTAGCCTAATTTTATCGACATCAGAAAGATGAAAGGCAAAGTTGACCTCTGTGGGATTTGAACTCAAGGAGCACAGCTAACCGGTGGTACAAATACTGCAAAACATTCTACCCGACGTTTTAACGACTCAGTCAATTAGATGTACCACAACACTTATAACAACAATAAAATAAGTTGAGTATCCGCTCTAACTAGAAATACAACAACAACAAAATTAACATTAACAGCAAGAACCTCAACAAAAACAACTACGTCAACGATGTTGTCAACAGATAGAAGAAGAAGAAGAAGAAGAAGAAGAAGAAGAAGAAGAAGAAGAAGAAAAAAAAAATGCCTAAACTGAAGATTTCTCGTTGCAAATCTTTGGAAAGTAAAAAAAAAGTTTAAAAAAAAAGGAAATTTAATTGAAAAAAAATTCAATTAAAAAATAACAAAAAATAATTTTAAAGTGAAGAATTTGCGAAATTTTTCAAGAATTTCATTTCGAAGTCACGTGCTCGAATCATGCACCGTTTATTTTTGTTTGTTTTTTTCTATCTATACTTCACTTTTCTTAACTTTTAGATTTATGGAAAAGAATTTATTGTTGATGTTGTTGTTGGTGGTGTTGTAGTTGTTGTTGTTGTTGTAATGGTATTTCTGTTTCCAGAAGAAATGTCTCAAGATTTGTTGAATGTATCATGATATCTGTTAGAAGTTACCAGAATCTCGAGAGAGTTTCTCAGTCACAATATGGCCTCCGAAACTCTCCTCACCTAATAACAATCCTGAATCCTCCGTCCGTTTCGACGACGAGTATTCATTCAGTCATCCGATTCGATCGTCCGACTCTTGAGCTAACGTAGTAAAAGATGGACTGTGATTCAAAGGATTAGTCTTGTCACATACTGTGTCACTCTGAATCTCCCTGAGAATTATGTTAAGGGGTACAGATGTCTGTGGAATGTTCATCGACTTGTACGTTAATTCCACGAGTTAGACGTACAGTTGATGGGACACCTGAAATATCATCATTTAAACCGACAGAGGACCATTCCGTATGTAGATGAACATCGAAAACAGTAAATCGTAAATGCTAAAGGGTTAACCCTTTATTACTCTAGATATACTATTGTATTTTTGTGGTAAAGGCTTTACCTCACATAATTATCTCACATAATATCCAATCTATGAAATCTGGATATTATTTATTTTGAGAACAATACCTTAACATGAGTATGAGTGGTCGACTACAGCCGGTTTGAACAGAAATAGGTGAGACAATTCTAGCCGGATATGGCCGGTTTAAATGCTAAAGGGTAAAATAACATGAAATATTCTTTACTTACCATCAATATCGATCTCCTGTACCATCTGTCGTATTTCATCAACTGAAGGATACTGGCCCAAGTCTCGGAGTACCTTACGTAATTCTTCTGTAGATATTGAACCATCGCCATCTTTGTCAAACAATCGGAACGACTCCTTAAGTTCTAGATTTCAACAAAGCAAAACAAAAAATTAATTCAGTAATTTTATATTAACAATCATTTTTTTTTTTTTTAAGAAAAACACCATCATCGACTGCAGGAATCGATTGGGGTATGCTAGACACACACACACACACATATATACAGTGAAATTCCGTTATAAAGAAATTCACGGGGTATAAAAAAATTCGTTGTAACGAAAAATACTTTATAACGGAATCGACCTAACACACCGAGCGTGTGCTCGGGGATTGAAAAAAATTTCTTTATACTGAAAAATTCGTATATAACGGAATTTTACCTGTATATATATACAGTGTACCTCCAACACCGGTTCCGGTTATTCGCGGAAATTTCCTTAGAATTCGCGGAATTTTCCTTAGAACCGAACTCATAATTGCTCGTGGAAACCACCGCATATTCGCGGAAACGTAAATATCTTCCACGATTTTTTAATGGCCTTTTTCGTGGCAATATATATATATATATTTTAACGCTAAATTATTAATAACAATATACTGTATTTTCAGGCCTATTGGACGTTCCTTCGCATAGGACGCTCCCTGTTGTTTTTTTTAATTATATTTTACGTTATATTTTGACATTTATAAGCATTTTTATGGACCACGTCCAATATTCGTGGTTCTTCCTTCTTCGCGAATGCTTTAGGACCAACTGTATATATATATATATATATATATATATATATATATAGTATTAGCATTGATTCTTATATTTCATATATATATATATATATATATATATATATATATATATATATATATACATATATAGTAATAATAATAAATTTGAAGACTAAAATCCAAAGAGGGCTCGATAAGGATAAATATATATCAAATATATAAGAACCCTAGAGCACTGCTGCACCCCATTTTTGTCTCTCCCTTTTCAGTTAATGCACTTAGGATTATAGCGTTTAAAAAAATATTTTCGTCTTTATTTTTGTAATTCGCCGAAAGGCACAACTTCTCCTGTCTCTACTTGTATTGTTGTGTCGTAATGTACACTGGACAGAATAGTATTATCTTTGAATTACAGAAACTATAGTGATATCCAGAGGTTGACTGAAGAGAAGAGACTGTCTGCTTTTCCGTTGTTTTCGTTCATTGTTTTTATGCTGCGCACTATCCCTGTTTAGGATATATATGTGTGTATATATATATATATATATATATATATATATATAACAGATTAAAGTTTAAGAAAAAGGGTGAAAGCAGCGATTCATTGCTTAAACCTTAATCTGTTATTTTAATAAATATTTGCTCTACGGTTTTTATATATATTTATATATATATTTATCCTTATCCAGCCCTCTTCGGATTTTAGTCTTCACATTTATTATCATTACTGTGTGTGTGTGTGTGTGTGTGTGTGTGTGTGTGTGTATGTGTGTGCGTGTGTGTGTGTGTGTGATATAGAAAGAGTCATCTGCTCCGGGTATATTCACTTTTGAAGTGTGTGAAAAAAGATTTTGTTAGTGGAAGTCATTATATTTACTACGATCTGAGTTCAAATCCCGCCGAGGTTGACTTTGCCTTTCATCCTTACGGGGTCGATAAAATAATGTACCAGTAATGCACTGCGTAATTGCTGGCCTTGTGCCTAAAGTAGAAACAATTATATTTACCTTTAACTTGAGATTCGGAATACTTTTGGAGAATATTTTCCTGAAGAAAAAGAAAGAGAAGAAAAATTATATACATATGTGAAGGCGTGTGGCTGAGTGGTTAGAGAATTGGCTTCCCAATCTTGAGGTTGTGCGTTCGATTCCTGGACCGGGCGATGCGTTATGTCCTTGAGCAAGACACTTTATTTCACGTTGCTCTTTCTACCTGGAGTTGCGACCGATAGATAGTACTAGCAACTGGAAAGACCAACGGAAACATTGTTTCCTCGGTCCGATTTGACGAAAGTCGATCGATTACAAGGGCGGTGCCCCCAGCATGACCTCAGTCGGATGCCTGGAGCAGGTAAAAGAGTAAAAGAGTATAACAAATATTTACAATGAAATTCCGTTATAACGAAATTCACAGGGTATAAACAAAAAATTCGTTATAATGAAAAATTCTTTATAACGTGATCGACCGAAACAGGTCTACCGTGTGGCCGGGGATTGAAAAAAATGTCGTTATACTGAAAAGTTCGTTATAATGGCATTCCTTATAATGGAATTTTACCTATATATATATATGTCTGAAAGAACCCGCAGAAGTAGAATCAGCCAGATCCATACAAGGACCATGACTCGAGCTACATGACGGCGAAACATTTATAACACGAAATAAACTAAGTCCAGATGCATCACTGATTTTTCGTTTTTTTTTATAATATATATATATATATATATATATATATATATATATGCAATTTTTGGGACACCCTGTATATATATATATATATATATATATATATATATATACATATGTATATATATATGTATAAATGTATGTATATATATATATGTATAAATGTATATATATATATATATATATATATATATATGTGTATGTATGAATATATATGTATATATATATATATATATATATATATACATATGTATATATGGGGTAGAGAGGTAGAGAGAAGAGATAGATATTTTCTAAAAAATATACCCCAAGAAAATATCTAAAAAAATTACACTTCAGTGATTTTAAGTCCCAAAGGAAATGCAATAATTACACAACCCAATACATACATACATGTATATATAAAAGGTCTAAAGTCTGTCTTAAGCCAGAAGGCTCATTTGGCCGGTGCTTATCCCGGTTTGATGGCGTGAAGCGACTGAGAGTATAAGACTCCCCCCTGGACAGGACGCCAGTCCATCGCAGGGTTAAACCCTCCAGCTATTGCTGGTACTCATTTTCAGCTGGGTATACTGGAGCAACCTGAAATGGAGTGTTTTGTTCAAGAACACAACACGCAGCCCAGGAATCGAGCCCACGACATTATGATCGTAAGTCTAACACCCTTACCACGAGGCCACGTGCCTCCACATGTATATATACGTATGTATGTATATATATATATATATATATATATATATATATATGCGTGTGTGTGTGTGTGTGTGTGTGTGTGTGTGTGTGTGTGTGTAATGTCTCCAAGGCAATATTCCATGTTTCAATACATTGGGTTCTTTTGAAGATTTCGCCACTATTTTATCTTCAATTCCAGATTTCTAAAAGATCAAAGGCGAATGACTGACTCTCATTTGGACTTGAACATACTTCCTCGCCATTAATCATCTTCATATCTTATCTAATTCTCTGATCACACCCCTATATACGTTTATATATATATATATATATATATATATATATATATATATATATATATATATATACATATACATACATACATATATACATATATATATATATATATATATATATATATATATACATATACTTACATATCTATATCTATCTATATATATATATACACATATTTATATATCTATATATATATATATATATATATATATATATATATATATATATATATATTACTAGAGGGTATCGAAATAATTATGAACATCGGAATAGTATCACCACCAACACTAAAACCACATCTATCCTATCATTATTACCTCTATCATAACACCACCACCACCAGGAAGTACACCAACTTATTGCCTGGGGACTAAACTATTTTTATTGCTTAGCAGAAAGCAGACATTTTAGATTATAGTTTTTATCTCCTCTTTGATAGGGATGAGGTGTGGGGGGGGGGGGGGGGGGGGGCGAAGTGTTAGTGGAGGAATGGAGGGGGTAGAAGAGGGTGAGGTGTTGGCGGAGGAATGGGGAAATGAGAAGAGGTGTAGCAGCCGATAACGGTTAAAACATCCAAAATTAGAACCTAACCAAACCACCGTTAGTTGTGATCAATAAGCTTCGTAGTTTAAACATTAAATATTCACTTTTATTACTTTCCTTACCATATTTCTCATGAAAAACACAACTCTATTATTCTGAAATTATTTTGAAAATAACCAAGAATTTGGAGGTATTTTCTAATATATTTTTCTCGTTATTAAGGTGGTATAGAGTCCTAGATTTGCAGTATCGATAGAGTGTCGGACAATACGCTTACGGTGTCGATAAAATAAAGTACCTGTAATGCACTGAAGTCGATTTAATCGACTTTCTCCTTTCCTTCAAATTGCTGGCCTCCTGCTAAAGGTAGAATCAATTATGAAGATTGTGTTTAAGGACAAGGAATTGGCATAGTCAGTAGAGCATCAAATGAAATGCACTGCAGTATCTTCTTACAGGCAAAGTTGACCTCAACATTCTGGTTTCAAATCCTGTTGAGCTCAACTTTGCCTTTCATCCTCCTGATCTAGAATAAAATATTTGTAAAGTACTGAGGTCGATTTAACTGTCTTTAACTCAACTAAAATGATTAGCCTTGAGCCTAAAGTAGAAATAATTATTAAGATGGTGTTTGAAATATAACAAAGGTTCTTACATAAAATTATGTAGGAGGATTTTTAGATAAATATAAACACTTTAAAACAAACAGAGACGGTTTCATGGAGGTTGATATCAAGACTATGAACTAAGAGCGTCATAAAATGCCCCGTGGGTATTTGTTCCGGTTCTCTGAGTTCTGAGTTCAAATCCCGCGGAGATCAACTTTGTCTTTCATCCTTTCATTCCGGGGTCGATAAAATATAGTACTAGTGCACCTATTTGTCCCAGCTCTCTACCTTCTGAGTTCAAATCCTGTCGAGATCAGCTGCCTGTGATCTTTTCATTCCGGGATCAATAAAAATACCAATTGAGCGTGGAGATGGATTGGGTGAAATTGCTAAAACTTCGGATGAGATAATTCATGGTATTTGTTCCAGCTGTCTATGTATTCTAACATTTCTTTTTATTTTCTTCAGGTCTTTAAAAATAAAGTAGCATGTTGGATTAAATGGGTTTGTTTGGGCGATGGATGGGTGAGATGCTTTCTGGTAAACGTTTCCTCTAAGAAACGAGGATGCGTAACGGCACAGTCGCTACATTGGTGCCACACACATCAAAATCTGGTTGTTTAGTAGCTTTGAAATGTTGCCACACAGTAGCTTTGAATTTAAAATATGTTTGCTCAAAGCATTAAACGTTCCGCTCAGAGGTTGGTAAAAACAAAACAAAACAAACAAACAAACAAAAAAAAATTAGAAAGAACGATGGTTGTATGTATTATCTCTAGTTCTCTGCTTTCTAAGTTCAAATCCCACAGAGGCCCACCTTCCCTGTCATGTACCGGGGCTGCGGCATTCGCAGACGTTCTCCAACGGCGAACAGGTGTGTTAGCCGTTTGTCAGGCAGGTTCTTCATACTGTTCATCTATTTGACGAAGCTGCTCTCCTGGGTTAAGGCCAAGATTGGGCGCCTGGCATCTGGAATGTTGTCAGCCGCTTACAAATGTTTTATTTTTATCAATATGATTTTACTAATATGTTTTTACTTGTATGTTTTTTATTAACATGCTTTTTTTTATTATCATATTTTTTACTGTTGTTACTAATATTGGGTTGTCAAGTATGAAATCTGTAGAAATTTGTGTTTTATCTACAAATTTCTACAAATTTCATACTTGATGACCCAATATATATATTTTTTACTAATATATGCTGTTACGAATATATTTTTTACCAATACAGGTAAAATTCCGTTAAAACGAATACGATTAGAACGAATTTTTCAGTATAACAACATTTTTTCAATTTCCGGCCACATACTCGATCTGTTTCGGTCGGTCTCATTATAAAGAAGTTTTCGTTACAACGAATTTTTTGTTTATACCCCGTGCATTTCGTTAACTGCATTGTTTCTTTTCAGGAACTATGTTTAAAAATAAACCTCATTTGATCATTCCATGTGAGTATTTGGGTCAGCCTATGAACTTTTCAGCCTAAGAAATTTTAGGTCGACTCTTGTATATTTGTAATCATTTATGCATATATTTATTTATGAATGTAATGTAGGCACTTATGTAACACACACCACCGACACCTAAGACTTGATCGTGTTCGCTTGAGGGTGTATGCGTGTTTGTGCCACCTGCATGGGTTCTGTGTTTGCGTGGGGCCTATTAACGAAACTAAGGTTGTCGTCGGATAAAGATGCTTCCCAACATATATTCGCCCCCCTCCCCCACCACCACCACCACCGCCGCCCTCAACACCTCTTGGCTCTGTCTCCCTTCACGTACGCAGTGACTTCATCTTTTAGAACAAGACGGTTATACTATCGTAGTGCCGTACGTAATGCCTTGCAGTGTGTGTGTGTGTGTGTGTGTGTGTGTGTTTACGTCTGTGTCTGTGTTTATGTCCAGTAAATTTGTGGTTTAGCAGAAAAAAAGATTGATAAAATAAATACTAGGGTCGATATAATCAACTAATTCCTTCTTTTAATGCGGTGGCCTAATTTGGCCGTAGCAGACCTGCCAACCTCTAAAAACACAAACGTCGTGTACCATGAAAAAAAGTGCCCCCAAAACGGGGAGAAATGAGGCAAAATGGGGAGAATTTGACATAATGAAAGCTACACCCATTTTCACAAGAGAAGATATCTCTCACCCACCACAAAGTGGGTGGGTGATCTACCCCAGTCCGACGGGGAGAGTTGACAGGTCTGCCGTGGTCTAATGACTCAAATAAGTAAAAGTAAAAAAAGAATTAAATAAAATCTGTGAAAACATTTAACTTACAGTTTGTTTCGTCTGTATTTTATCCTTCGGCTGAACTGATTCATTGACCTAAGGGACAAAGGTAAGACTTTTAACGTCCTGTACCACATGAAACCACATTAACAAAATATTGTTACGAAGTATACGACAGTGTTACGACTGCATCAAATTATAAATTAAATTCTTTATTTTAGTTTACTGCAATTCCATTGTAACCTGTCCAATAATAAAGATAATATAAACATTTGAATTAACAAACCATATGAAACCGAGAACCAGGTGATGATGTTAAACTGGGTGATGGATTAAGTCTACCACCCAAGTACTACCACGACCACTACCACCGCCATCACCGCCACCGTCGCCGCCAACAACAACAACAACAACAACATCACCACCTTTAGTTTCCTTAAGTTAATTTAAGGTTTAAGCCGTTCCAATGACCAAAATATTACAACACTCGTCGTCGTAGCTAACGAAGGTCCATTTACTTTTATGTACTTTTTGTTTTGTTTTGAGCTACAATGGTTTCTGATTTAGGCACAAGGCCAACGATTTGGGGTGAAGGGAAAGTCGATTAAATCGACCCAGTGCGTTATTGGTACTTTATTTTATCGACCCAGTAAGGATGAAAGGCAAAGCTAACCTCAGCGCGATTTGAACTCAGAACGTAAAGGGACGTAACTATACGCCGTAGAGCATATTGTCCGACGCTTTACTGATACTGCCGATCTACGGTCCGTTTGTTTTTAGATATAATAAGAAATAGTATGCAAAGTTCAACAGACTTTTTACGTATGCGGTGAGTAGATGTGGAATTAAAGGTTTCGGACAAGGTACCCTTGGTCGAAATGTCAGCTACCACAGCAGTCGCCAACCTTTCGGACCTCACGGACCACTAAATTCATAAGTTTAAATCCCGTTAACCACTAATATGAATTTTTTAAAAAAGATAAATACATTTGTAAAATAATTGTTTCTACTTTTGGCACAAGGCCAGCAATTACCCAGTGCATTACTGGTACTTTATTTTATCGACCCCGTCAGGATGAAAAGCAAAGTTAACCTCGACGGGATTTGAACTCAGACCGTAAAGGGACGTAATTGTAAAATAATGACCAGAGAACTTCCATTTTATTAAACAATACTAAAACCTACGTGTGTCATATTGTCGATAGATGATACATATGTGTAAAATTCTTTCATGGATGTTAGTTCTTTACTAAGGAGAAACATTTTTTAGGGTTGTTATAAAATATATTTTAACCGAATATTATTTTTGTTTTATTATTAATAAGACAAATTTTTCAGTGGCCCACCAAACATTTCTCTCGGACCACCGATTGGCGACCGCTGAGCTACCACCACTTCTCATGATACATGATTTATCTTATTTTACACATAGTATTCACTCTAGGTTCAGGAACAATTAAAAAATATTTTTAACGTCTTGAAAGACATATTGGGCAATGTAATCCAGTCATAGGTGTTCAAAAGTACAGAGTGGTCACA
>CAXHJY010000349.1:85000-87500 GCA_964016885.1 Eledone cirrhosa | reverse complement strand
ACAAAGCCAGTCCCACTCTCTTAACCAAGATGATATTTACCAAAAAGAAGAACAAGTCAACATCATTGGATACCATCAGGGTTGCAGGTGTTATATCAGAGTTTTCCTTCTCCTAGAATTCTGCCTTGACAAAGGCTAAGGGGTCATCTCTCCCGGTGATTTTGGATGGCCATTGACTCTTAAGAGCTCCTTTGCCCTTTGACAGGTTTTGTTTTTAGTCCTGCAGGATGTCCAAAGTCACCCTCCTCACCAAGAAACCTTGGTGGGGTTGCCAGTTTAGTCGCAAACGACCCGACCATGAGACAGGTTGTACTGGGATACATGTTACCAGTAGCACCAACTGGTGACCTGACATAACATATATATACATATACATATATACATATATATATATATATATACATATATATATATATATATATATATACAATTAAGTTAAAAATGTACATCTACATATGCATACTGAAATACTAGTATGCATATGAATACACACACGTATACATATGTAGATGTACCAAGTCTTTCACTGGTTACTTTACTGTGAGTATCCAGCTATTCTGTATGTAAACACACAGACAAACCGGTTTTTAGAGTCATACTGGTTTTTGAGGAAACACCTTTCCTCTATTCTCCAGAAAGCCAGACAAGGAATATTGAACTAGTTTCGTTGTTGTTACAACTCATCAGCAATATTTACCTATCTACCGGCCTTTCTGGAGAATCGTAAAAGCACATATCGTTATATGCTTTTTCTATGAAAATTAGTAGTGGGCAGACTAATTTGCAAATTATTCGTTTCGTTATTTGTTTTTATCGTCTCCGTTGAACCGGTACGTACTCACGCTCTATGCAAATTAGTCTACCCACTACTAATTTTCATAGAAAAGCATATAACGATATGTGCTTTTACGATTCTCTAGAAAGGCCGGAAGATAGGTAAATATTGCTGATGAGATGTAACAACATCGAAACTAGTCCAATATTCCTTGTCTGGCTTTCTGAAGAATAGAGGAAAGGTGTTTCCTCAAAAACCAGTATGACTCTAAAAACCGGTTTGTCTGTGTGTTTACATACAGAATAGCTGGATACTCACAGTAAAGTAACCAGTGAAAGACTTGGTACATCTACATATGTATACGTGTGTGTATTCATATGCATACTAGTATTTCAGTATGCATATGTAGATGTACATTTTTAACTTAATTGTTTAAGCGTCAGTCATACAAAAGTGAGTTACAAACGAAACGAAATTTAATTTCGTTTCGTTATTTGTTTTTATATATATATACATATATATATACATATATATATATATATATATATATATATATATATATATATATATATATATATATATATATATATATATATATATACATACTTAGGTTAATAGGAGTTAGGTATTGTATACCCGTGTCCCATTAAGGTATTGGCAGCATAATAATTAGCTCTATGCTTTGGAGCAGAGCCGTATATATGAAAAAGAACACAAGAGCGTCTACAATATCAAAAGATTTTTATTGGCTTACAATGTTTCTTCCTTACGTAACCGTAGGATTCGTCAGAGCTATAAAAGGGGTTTGATTGGTGTTATGGACTCTACCAACCAAACATTCAAGAACAAAGAGTAAAGAGAGTAAAGAGCAAAAGTAGGGGACGATAAGTCTAATTTTGGTGCGGGATGGTGGGGTGTGGGTCCTTGTTTACTAGCTGCGGTCATATTCATTCCCGGGAGTCGGGTGGTTAGCTGAACCATAGATGGGGTGGCGTCGATAGTATGGTGCAGAGGGTGCGCAGAGGCTACACAAACACAAAGGGCGTACAATATATATATATATATAGCGGAGGAGAAAGTACATGAGGTAATTAGAAATGGAAAAAGAGTAATAATAATAATCTATAATTAATAGTGTATAATAAGGCATGGGGAAGATTACACTATAATAAGATATAAAAGTAAGAATAAGGTAAAATATAAAGGAAGATAAAAGTGGAAATAATAAAGATAAAAAAAATATATAGAGAATATATAAAGAAATATAAGCGAATATTTGGAGGGGAAAACACAATGTAAAAAAACCGATTTTTTCAAATAATAATAAAGATATAATAATTATGGGGGGAGAAAACGGGATAGAGAAATATGATCAAGTGTGATTAGTTGAGAGAATATAAGATAATAGTTATGTCAAGTTTATACATCTTAATAATAAATAATCTGTGTATCAGAGTTGCAGAACCTTCAATTCACTTACGGGTTCAAGCCACGTGGCATGGTCCATTGTTTATTTGTGCGGTCATGTGCGTTTGTTGTTGACACCACAGCAGATGCACAAGTTTGTAAATACCAATGCAGATAGAAATCTATTTTTGCTCACCCAGACATTGACGGAGGATCCAATATTCCTAGTTCAATATGTGTTTGGTGTTATTTTGGTCGCACAAATCAATCAATTGGTTCAATATATGGAGTATGGTTTTCTGGTCTTCGTAACAGTGT
>CAXHJY010000349.1:55000-57500 GCA_964016885.1 Eledone cirrhosa | reverse complement strand
GGGTCCAGAGGTTCGGTCCGGTCCAGGATGTTGAGATCAGATGTGATTTTAAACCCAGCATCGTTGATTTCATTGATGACGCACCGATTAGTTTTACGGTAATCCTTAGTTACAGCATTATGTAGTAGTTGATGATAAGTACTGCGCTCCACTTGATATAGGTTGCCAGTTTTGTCGGAATGGACGTCCACGGCATTAGAATCCTTAATAGAACGAATTCTATTCTTCAGGTCTTGCTGGAAGGAATTGCTGCTATTCCGAAATTTGATACTCCGAATGAGTTCCAAGACATCATTTTCGAAGGGTAGCAATGCTGGGTTCCACGGGGGGTTATTATAGGTTTTAAATCCAAATTTATCCTGTCTGTTGTCTGCGTATATTGTTACTTTTGTTTTTGTTTTTGTTTTTGAGGCTCCAGCGTAGTTTTGTAAATGATTTTTTCTATTTATGACAGACAACTAATCATATTTACCTTCTTGAATGTCGCAAATTTCGGTGGTAGACGTAATACAGATAACTCATCGTCATCTATTATCGTGTTGCCGTATATATTTGTGTTGTTGTTGAACTCATCTGTTAATGAGGTGTCGGCCATATTTATACCGTCAATTTTGTCGGGATATCTATTGGTATTCTCTACAGTATCCTGATTTAGGTTTATCTGCTTAAGCCACTTTAGTTTCTTGTTAAAGTGCTTATCACATTCTTGAGTAATGTACTGTTCTTCAGGACGTATAAGGCTTATAAATATTAGTTTCTCTCTTCGTGTGGTGATCCTAGCTATTTCTTGTATTAGGTTACGCTTATGTTTTTCTTGATGACTTAATTCTCTATAGATCTTCTTTTTTATGTTTAGAATTAGTGTTCGTTTTAGCCTATCTGCTTGTTTTTTGGTGAGTTGTAATCTTCTTACATCGGTGTTGATGGTGTTGGTGTAAACTCGGGATCCGAACTTAGAAATATTATAGAACAGTATAGCAAGAAGCATAATAGAATGGAGGCCCAGCAGCTGGGAGAAAAATATGCAAATGGCTTGCGTAAGCTCATGCAGCGCTCGCGTAATGGAGAGATAGCATGCTTTCCAACAGACAAGTCTGGCAGAATGTCGGTTGACAGCCTGCCAAACTACATCCAGGCAATGCAACCCCACATCACTAACACAAGAGAGGTAACACCACAAGAGCATGAGGATAGAGAAAAAGCCCTCAATGCCCATATGGTGATGTGGACGAATATAATGCAGCCCAACAAAAGGACTGCCAACAACTTCCAGGCCTGGAATAATGACGTGCCGGCGTTGTATGGGCTTAGAAAAGACCATAAAACGGGCAGTGACCCTCTCGCGGGACCACCAACACGGCCAGTCTGTGGAGCTAACATTGCTAGTAACTACAGACTGTCCTACTTCCTCTCCCTGATCATACGCCCCATCATTGAAATGTCCCCAGATGTATGTGACAGCACGGACGACCTCCTCAGCAGAATCGGCGTGAGTAACCGATCTAGAGACCTAACAAACTGCATAATAGGTAGTATGGATGTTGTGTCCCTGTATCCATCTATTGACGTGGATTTTGCTATGGAGAAATGCGTAGAAATGATCAGTGAGAGCAATGTTGAGTTCCGTGGGATTGATACCAGTGAGCTGGGACTCCTACTTAAACTTACCTATAGTAATAATTACCTAGACACATATGACCTTAGCAACCTGTGCCTTACAAGACCAGCAAGAGGCAGACCACCTACCATTACCTCAATGGCCAAGAAAACCCACACAGATAGATGCAACGGGTGGACCAGAGCCATACGGACACCCGAAAACCACGATGAACTGAAGAAAATAATTGCACATGCGGTAGGGGCCAACATAAAGCTAACCCTTAAGGAACATATGTTCAAATTTAATGGAAAAACATATGCCCAAGAGGAAGGAGCAGCCATTGGTGTTAGCATTGCAGGCGACATAGCTAACTTATTAATGTTATGGTCGGACAGTAGACTTAATCTTAAACTTAAAGAACAATTAGAAGACCCCTTAACCCTGATAATGTACTCCCGCTACGTTGATGATATAAACATCGTAGTTAAGACACCCACACTAGAGAACAGTCAGGAACTAGAGAAAAACACAATGGAAAGCCTCCAGGAAATAGCTAACTCCATCCACCAGAGCATTAGAGTTACTATAGACTACCCAAGTAAACACACCAACCATCGATTACCTGTACTAGACACAGAGCTCTGGTTAGATACCATTAATAACAAAAAACCAATCCTCCATTCCCATTATGCCAAACCCATGACTTCCAAACATCTGATCCACCGAAACTCCGCCGTTTCGGACCATACCAAAATTAACATACTGATTGCGGATTTGGTACGGGTGATGAGAAACGTGACCCGCATGTGCAACCCCGAAGAACTAGAGAGACACATATAACACTTCATCCACCGTATGCAGTTCTCAGGCTACAATCAGAGAGATAAAATCAGAGTGTAT
>CAXHJY010000349.1:22500-50000 GCA_964016885.1 Eledone cirrhosa | reverse complement strand
AAACAAGTGTATTATGGGGGTTGTATTGGTAAAGTATTTTTTATGTATGATAAAGAAGCTTGTGTGCAGAGAAATATATGAAAAAGCTTGTGTGCAGAGAATTATATGAAAAAAAAACTGCCCCCCCCCCCACTCTTTTAAGATCTTTGTAACGCGAACTGGCACGAAATTTATTATAATTATTGACCAACCAATCAAATTACTTCACTAAAAACCTGTCATTTCGAGCCACTTTTTTACATATAAAACAAGTAACATTCAGAGACCAAAGAGATGTGAGAAAAACCACAGACCCTCCATCTCAACTCTACTTTTGAAAAGCAGAAGAAATGCGAAACCTGTAAAGGAACCAAATAAATATATATATATATTTTTTAAATAAGACTCCAGTTGCATTTTCGATTTCATCTTTTTTTCTTTAAATATATATATATAAATATATATACACACATAGACACACACACAAATATATATATATATATATATATATATATATATATATATATATGCATATATATGTGTGTGTGTGTGTGTATATATATATATATATATATATATATATATATATATATATATAAGGACTGAATTATATTAAGCATACAGTGTATTTTGCAATACGTATTGAAAAAACAGCACAGTACCTTCGAAATATATATAATAAAACATATATTTTGATTATGTGAATGTCTTCATTTATTATTATTCTGAATAATAATTGTTTCTACTTTAGGCACAAGGCCAGCAATTACCCAGTACATTACTGGTACTTTATTTTATCGACCCCGTAAGGATGAAAGGCAAAGTTAACCTCAGCGGGATTTGAACTCAGATCGTAAAGGGACGTAACTATGCTAGAACTCATGGCGTCCAACCCTCTACCGATACTGCCAATTCTCCGCCCTATTATTCTGAATAATAATAACTCCAGAAAACCCACTGTAGAGTGCTTTTAATCTATTATAAAACTATATTCATTGAGTAATCAATGAACCATATTAATCTTTGGTAATATATATATATATATATATATATATATATATATATATATATATATATATATATATATATACTTCTTGGTAATATTTCTTTTCTCGAATATCTACTACAGTGTGAATATTTGGTCGGCTCTGTTGTGTTGGGCGAAAACCACACTGTCCATCATCTAGCTTGGACTCGACAATCTACCTGCCTCTCTTTTCCGGACACTCAGCATAGATTTTTCCAGGGAGTCTTAACAAGGAGATCCCTCTGAAATTGGAACAATCTCTCTTGTCTCCCCTTTTGAAAATTGGGGTTATTACTCCCGAGTGCTATTGCTTAGGTGCCTTTCCAGAGATTGAGGCTACCCAGCACACACGAGTCAGCCAGAGAATACCATCTTTGTCTTGCAACATTTGAGCTCATTAACTGTTCTTGTGACCTCAGTATCTTGTTTGGTCGACGTTGAAAAGGCATATGACCGCGTTCCGCGGGACTTGCTATGGAAGGCTGTGCAGGAGTATGCGGTTGATGGTCAGCTTCTTGCTACCCTGTTATCTCTATATGAATGCACGAGTATTTGTGTTCGTATAGTTGGTGCTAAATCGAAACAATTCAATGCCGGAGTCGGACTCCGCAATGGGTGCGTACTGTCATCTCTCCTGTTCATTATTTACATGAAAGGTGGTGGATTGGCAGTATCGGTAGAGGATCTGACGCCAGGCTTTGCAGCACAGTTGCGTCCCTTTACGGACTGAGTTCAAATCCCGCCGAGGTTAACTTTGCCTTTCATCCTTACGGGGTCGATAAAATAAAGTACCAGTAATACACTGGGATAATTGCTGGCCTTGTGCCAAAAGTAGAAACCATTATTTACATGAACAGGATTGACATGCGCAGCCGGGATGGAAGTGGTATCATGACTGGTGGGTGTAAAATCAGTCAACTGGAATTTGCAGACGACATGGTGTTACTTAACTCGACATAATACGATCTTTAGCTTGTACTTGATAGGTTTGATGCATGGCTGGAATGAAAATCAGTTCTGTGAAAACTGAGACACTTGTCCTCTCAAGGAAGCCTATGCAGTGCACTCTAAATGTGAATGGAGTTCCACTGAAGCAGGTGGAGAAGTTCAAGTACCTCGGGGCCGTGTCCTCAGGTGATGGAAGGCGGGAGCTGAATTAAGTGCAAGAGTTGCAGGAGTTGTTGCAGTGATACGCCAGCTTCAGCACTCAGTAATCAGAAGAACGGAGATAGGCGTAAAAGCCAAACTCGCTGTTTTCCTGGTATTCATGCAAACACTTATCTAGGGTCATGAATCTTGGGTAATGACCGAAAGAATACGATCGTGAAAGCAAACGATCGAAATAGCATTTCTCCGAAGGGTCTTTGGAGTAACGTTACTCGATAAAGTGCGTAGGTCAGAGATCAAAGAGTCACTCCAGGTAAAGCTGATACTTCTCTGAATTGAGATATCACAGCTCCGATACTTTGGGCGTGTGGTTAAAATGTCTCAGGAAAGAATCGCTGGCGAGATTTTACGGGCACAACCAACGGGCAGGAGACCCAGGGATGGACCCCTTCCCCAACAAGATGGTTGGATAACACGCTTGGGGATCTATCAGTTGGAGACAGTTGCCTCTGACAGGACCCGCTGGAAGGCGTGTTTGAGTACTCTAACCTCCACGACCCTCTCAGGAACAAGTGGGCGAAGAAGAATATATATATATATATATATATATATATATATATATATATATATATATATATACACGAGGGTAGGCTGAAAAATTCAAAGGTTGATTATAAAGAAGCGATTCTAGAGCTGGGAAATCTTGAATGCATTGATTTCAGTTTGAACATAATTGGTCCACTGGTTTTTAAGTGCATTGCAGACAATCAGTCAAACAACGAGCTATGTATGTATGTATGTATGTGTGCGTATGTTGTCTTCACGAAGGACATTTTGCTCTCTAGAACGATCGTAATACAATGGATTAATTCTTTACTTGACTTTGTCTTATATTTTCATTGTGGTTACTGTGTTGGACTCACGTGAGTTCGATGTTGGATCAGGTGGTACGTTGGTGCTAAATCGAAACAATTCAATGTCGGAGTCGGACTCCGCAATGGGTGCGTACTGTCATCTCTCCTGTTCATTATTTACATGAAAGGTGGTGGATTGGAAAACATTTCATTTCACGTTGCATTACATGATAAGACTGATCTCGATATCATAAAACACCCTACAAACCTCCTACACGATGCAACCTGGTATGTGGCCAGCTATATCTACATATGTATGAGCTGTAAAAAGCAGTAGGAGTCACACATAAACATCACCTGTAAATTCTCATTTTATTGGAGTAAAATTTAGTGAAGAAATAATCTTTTGCTCTTTCAAATGAATAAGATTTATTTTTCTTAAATTTATTATAATTCTATGTTTTATGACTCCTGTTATTTTGTGCTTTTCAGTGCTATCTCCCATGCAGTCGATTATATCGGTCTAATTCCACACCTTTAAAGTAACATCCTCAGAATTAACGTTCTTTATCTGACACGTTATATAAGCTATTAAAAGCCGTTGAGGTAAATTGACTTATTTTTCATAGTTTACATGGACATAAATATTTTTCCTGGTGTCACTTTAACACTTAATATGTCTCTTGATATAGAAATTAGAGAAAAGGCCAACGCACTTGATAGTTACATGATTTACATGGAAATCGTCAAGCATAATAAAAACCCATTTGTTTATACACACACACACACACACACACACACACATATATATATATATATATATATATATATATATAGGAACAAGTATGACCCCGACGGCAGAGCTCAAGCCGTTTCGACGGCTATTTCTGAGTCCAGAGATAGCCGTCGAAACGGCTTGAGCTCTGCCGTCGGGGTCATACTTGTTCCTATTACCCACTCTACTACCCTAAGCATTGAGTACTTTGGTGCGTTATGATCCATCTGGTTCCTTACCACAATTCCTTCGTTATATATATATATATATATATATATATATATATATATATATATATATATATATATATATATATATATATATATATATATGTGTAGATAAATCTACCAAAATATACGGTAGTGTCCAATCCGTATGAAGAACTCAATGTAATCCAAATATCATGAAAAGAGATGATGTATTCAAAATTTTTTTGGATGAAAAACAGGAAAACAGAGTCAAGATAAATTAATAAAAACAATGAATAAAAACAAAGAAACTGTTCCTTATATTAAAAAATTAATCATTTTACGATCGTTTCTAGGATATATATGTGTGTGTTGGTATGTATATCATATAGATCTATGTAAAAGTTTTACAAACTATCAGAGGGAATATACATACCTACACATATATATGCTGTCTTCAGAAATAATGATATTTGTTTATTGAAAAAAACCAACAAAGATTTAATATAATAGGTCTGTTTGGGAACAGGTTTTGAATTGACCAATAGAAAAGTGGTAAGTGGTCAAGTTGATAGAATAGTAGTAGTAGAAATTTAATTTAGGGGTAGAGGAATGCAGACATCAGTTTTGAATGGAAAAAGTATTTTGAATGAAAAGATTACTTTGGGGATGAAAATAGGTCAAGCCGGGGAAAGGTACACAAAAATTTGATGTTATTAAAGAATAATGGTAATGTTAAAATCTAAGGAGAATAAAATTTTACTATAAATGTGTTAGTGAAAAATATCAATCTTATTTAAAACATAAGGAATATAGATCTATAAAAAGAAATTAAATTAACTTAATTGATAGGTATATTTATAGGGATAAAATTATATTAATTCATATAGATATGATAAATAAGAGTTAGATGTTATTAAAATGTTGTTAAAATGTTGTTAAAAACGAAGGAAAATTTTTTTGTGAGGGGTGGGGGGTGGGGGTAAATGTATTTTTGAGAAATAACAAACTTATATAGATTATAGGGAATTTAGATTCATAACAGGAAATTAAAATAGTGTATATGTATACTTATTGGTATAAATTTTAGGAAAAGATAGCTGTAAAAGGGAAATAAAATTATCTAGTTCTTAGTAGTAGAATATTAATTATAGGTTAACTAATTTTAAAAAAATAATTATAATAATTTGTAAAATATAAGTGTATATTAATTAGGTTTATAATATCTGAAAGTTTTTCTAATTCTATGATTGCATGATATAATTAATTCTTGTCGCTTATTTAATAGGATATCCTTAGATTTCATTATTTCAAAACGTTCCTGGGAACATAATCTACATTCATATCTATTATTTTGATAAGGGGTAGCCCTTTTGCGCACACTCCAGGTCAAGTTATAATCGATATTCTTTTTTCTATAATTATTAATTATTTCAGCTAAGGATGTTGTATTAGCTAATGCGGCATTTTTAAAACTGTGTTTGTGGGTATTAAATCTTACTTTAAATTGGTTAGAAGTAGCTCCTATATATGAATAAGTTGAGTCCTTAGTGCTAATTTTACATTTATATACTATGTTATTTATAAGGCAATTTCCTTTTAATGGGCAATTTGCTTTGTTTCTACAGTTACAGCCTTTCGTGAATGTTATATCAGGGGAGTTAGTCAAATTAGGTGTGGAATTTTCTCGACTTGTTGTATATGAATGAGATGGTAGTTTGCTGTGGTTTATTTTAGTATTATGGTTAGTTTGATGTGTTGGTGGTATATTCATCGTTTTTTTTTTACATTTATATTTTTGGTTGTTGAGTAGGAGAATTTGACCGTTGATCTATTTAAAATTTGATGGTATTTATGGTTTGTCGGGAAGTTTTTCTCTAGGATAGTAAAACATTTTTTAGGTATATTATCTTTAATTTGTAGATTAAATGGAGCATTATACCAAATAACTCGTCTATTACGGTTTCGATGTTGTTTTTTATTATTATATGATGTATCCTGTTGTTTACTAAGAGAATTAGTATTAGTGATTTTATTACACATATTTTTAGTTAGATTCACTGATTTAGGTGTTTTAGTATGATTATTAGGAATTATTATTCTATCAACTTGACCACTTACCACTTTTCTATTGGTCAATTCAAAACAGACCTATTATATAAAATTTTTTTTTTTTTTTTTTTCAATAAACAAATATCATTATTTCTGAAGACAGCATATATATGTGTAGGTATGTATATTCCCTCTGATAGTTTGTAAAACTTTTACATAGATCTATATGATATACATACCAACACACACATATATATCCTAGAAACGATCGTAAAATGATTAATTTTTAATATAAGGAACTGTTTCTTTATTTTTATTCATTGTTTTTATTAATTTATATAAATATATATATATATCCGTGTGATGTTGACAGACCTGTGAATGAGGATTCAATACTGAAATAGATTTTAAATATTATTTATTATGGCTAAGTGATAAGTCTTTTTACTCTGGAGTTCATCTGTGTACTCACAAGATTATATACATATATATTAGTAAAAAGGAAAAGAAAATGCTGACAAATGTTTCCCAGTGAAAAGTAGTTTAATTAGGAATAAGTATAAATTAGTAATAAGTATTAGTTAGTATTCAGTTTTAGTTTTAAGTTTTTACCGGTTGCGCATTTCTTATGCTTTTCAAAAATAATTTTGAGATAGAGTACTCGTGATTTTGGCTCTAATCTGATCAGTTTTGGAAATTCTTCCTGTTTTATGTGAAAAAAGTTGCTTGGAAGGTACTAAAATTTGTTTGGTTGTTGAATGTCACGTGAATAAGCACTATAAATTTGCGCCAATTCGTGTTGCAAAAATTCATGTAGTCAAAGCAACTTTGATTGGTCGGTAGAAGTCACGTGAATGTTTAAATTGATTCTGGGGCGAACTGGTTTCGCGCCAAATATAGGTTTGTCGAAGAGTGTCCTTTTCCGCTTGATCGAGTTGCAGTCCTGTTGAGAGATCAACAGTTCAGGTGTCTATTAAGACAAATATATATATATATATATGTGTGTGTGTGTGTGTGTGTGTGTGTGTGTGTGTGTGTGTGTGTGTGTAGCTAAGTGGTTCATTGTTGTGATAATGGAAATGAATCGGTCAGTAGGAATGTGTGTGTACGTGTATGTGTGTGTGAGAGGGGGGTGCTTATTTTAACATGTTGAAACATATTTTTCAACTCTTGTCTTATACGGAGAAGTGTGTGTGTGTATGTCTGTCTATATGTTGGTGTGCGCGTGTGCATGCGTCTGTGTGTGTGTGTGTGTGGATGGACCAGTATTTTTGTGGTACTGGTAAAAATGGCGTACATTATTCCATATTTTCAGTCATTTTCAAAAACGATTCTCTCAAAAGTTAGGTTTTCTGATGCGCATGTGAAATTGTGTTTTACTATAACCAGTTCACGGTAAAATCAATTTAAACATTCACGTGACTTCTACCGACCAATCAAAATTGTCACTACAAGAATTTTTGCAACACGAATTGGCGCGAAATTTATAGTGCTTATTCACGTGACATTCAACAACCAACCATATTTTAATACCTTCCAAGCCACTTTTTTCACATAAAACAGGAAGAATTTCCAAAACTGATCAGATTAGAGTAAAAATCACGAGCACTCTATCTCAAAATTATTTTTGAAAAGCATAAGAAATGCACAACCGGTAAAAAGTTAAAACTAAAACTGAATATTAACTAATACTTATTACTAATTCATACTTATTCCTAATTAAACTATTTTTCACTGGGAAAAATTTGTCAGCATTTTCTTTTCCTTTTTACTAATATATCACAACTCGTGTGTCACACCTTTATTTTTTTTAATATATATATACAAATTTTAGTACAGCATTAACGAAGCTTTAGTTCGTGGCCAAGCTAACGAATGCAAATTCGGTATGTAGCTTTAGCACTCGAATGGGAATAGTACCCCAGAGTAATAACAACACGTTTAGACAGCTTAGCAAATCAAATATAGCAATCGGCAGTCCAGCCGCATTACCACAGCAACGAAAATGGTTGGAGTCAGGAAAAGATTTTAGACTGACCTGGACATAACGCTGAGACCGAATGCAACATATAATGCATATCGTATAGCATACGATACATCACATACAGCACACAACATCAGCGCTAGGTTTCTGCAAATCCAAGATCGTCAAATTCCGCTTGCAGGGGCCTGTAAGTTAATGGTCTTTGACGACAGAACAAAGGATTTACTTCTTCAACAAGTCTTGTGTTCTTTAGCCTCTGCGTGTATGTTCTAACAGTAAATTTCGCTATAGACACGTGGTTTTCTCCAAGGGTGAATTCGAAATTTGAGACAAAGGAATAAAATTTCCTCAGACAAACCGAATTAAGCACTCAACCAGAAGTTATGAAACAAACATAAACAATTAATCAATCAATAGAATTATCTAATTAAATTAATCAGTTAATCGTTAATTCTAGGGGTTAATGCAACATATAATGCATATCGTATAGCATACGATATACATCACATACAGAACACAACATCCGCGCTAGGTTTCTGCAAATCCAAGATCGACAAATTCCGGTTGCAGGGGTTTGCAAGTTAATGGTCTTTGGCGACATATATATATATATATATATATATATATATATATATATATATATATATATTGTTATGCTTTTCGAGGGTCATGTAAATTTAGGAATTTATAAATTTCCGGTTGGTTGGTTGGTTCCACAATCAGACGATTGTTCATATATTGTCAAAGTTCTTTCGTCACACATTCAACAACAAGATGGCGTAGGACAGAACAAAGGAGAGGCAAAAAACAAAGAAAAGAATCCCCAGTTACTGAAGAGGTTACAGAATGTGTGACGAAAGAACTTTAACAATATATGAACAATCGTCTGATTGTGGAACCAACCAACCAACCGGAAATTTATAAATTTAATTTATAATAAATTGAAGTGAAAGCAACTGGTGCGTGTGTTTCTTATTGGCAACATCACCCTCCCAAAGCATAACAATATCGGTTTCAACACACGTTTTCAGATAAAGAATCTTGCTAAACAAATTCAGAAACGAAATATATATATATATATATATATATATATATATATATATATATATATATATATATATGTGTGTGTGTGTGTGTGTCTGTGTGTGTGTGTGTTTGTGTGTGTGTGTATTATATATATATATATATATATATATATATATATATATGAGTGTGTTTGTGTGAATAGGGAATAGCTTTTTTTTCACTATTGTTAAATGAGAAACAAAATTGTGTTCCAGTTTGAGTCTTTTATCAAAGATGTTTCATATTTCCTTAATAGTTCTTAATCTAGAGTCTAACAGAAGCGGCCATATATACATGTGTATTAAACTTTCGAAGCCATCACAGCTCCCACCTCCTTTGGGGTGGGTGAGAGATGTTTTCTCTTGTGAAAATGAGTATAGCTTTCTCCCCATTTTGCCTCATTTCTCACCGTTTTGGAACACTTTTTATTCATGGTACTCCCTGTTTGGATTTTTAGAGATTAGCATGTGTGATACACACATGGATTTATGAACGCTAACGTTCCAAACTAAACGTAAAGAACTAATGAGGAAATATGAAACAGCCTTAATAAAAATTATCAAACTGGGGTTTAGTTGTCTTTTCAATATAACACAAACACACATACACACGCATATATATATATATATATGTGTGTGTGTTTTTGCGCAAACAAGCAAGTATATACACACACACATACCGTGGATTTCGTATCTTAGTCATGTTACTACAGTAAAAAGTTCGCTCTCCAATCACAAGGTCCTGGATTATTTCCCAAAGTTTTCCTTCTCATACATTTAATCATGTATGAGAAGGAAAACTTTGTATATAAACGCTAAAGATTTGTATATAAACGCTAAAGATTTGTATATAAACGCTAAAGATTTATGTAATTATATCCATGAATTATTAAACTATACGGTTTCTATTATGCAAATCACTAATTTATCAGAATGCAGATTTCCTAGTTATTATGATTGTTCATATATCCGCTAATCCTAATATACATGGCACATCAATCCTGAATAGCAAAAATTGAATACATTCAACGCTATTGCCATCATTATTGACAGCACAGGTTATCCCGCCGAGGTTAACTTTGCCTTTCATCCTTACGGGTCGATAAAATAAAGTACCAGTAATGTACTGGGTAATTGATGGCCTTGTGCCAAAAGTAGAAACAATTATTGACAGCACAGGTACATTAGTTTTAAATAATACTGACCCTGTTCAAATGTCCTTTGATATTGTGGTTGGAAAGCAGATAAACCTAGAAGAGTGTTTACATGTTTTACAGTATTTTGTTTCCGAGTTCAAATACCATCTGATCCATGTGTGCGTGTATGTATTTGTGTGTGTGTTTACATAAACAATACAATATAATTATTTAATTACCGAAGGTTTCAAGTAACTAGATGATTCTTGCAGAAACATCTAGCTTAATCGTCAGACGAAACAATTCTTTCCTTTACCTTTTCTACGGAAATACTTATATATATATATATATATATATATATATATATATATATATATATATAAGTTAAAACAATGAAATAAAAATTCAAGTCATTAGGAATATACTTCACTTATTTACGATCGTTTCTAGGTGATAATAATACATCGTACGCATATTTTGTTATCGATCTATGTAAGGTTAGTTACAAAATATCAAATAAGGAATATATTTACCTACGTGTATATCGTCAGGCGTTTTCAAAAGCAACGAAAATTTTATTCAAAATCAATAGTAAATTGAGTTCTATAACCTTATTTGGAGGTAGCTGAAGAACAAACCAATCAATTGGTGTTTTGCCATATGATGTTAAGACGAAATATAACTCACTTTAGTTGAGGTCATGACTTTTGAAAGGAATGGTTGAATGGTGTTAAAAATAGAATTACTATGAAGAACCTATGAAGAAAAGGGATTGTTGTATTGATAGTGGAATGTAGATGGTGGGGTAAAGTTTAAAAAGGGATGTAAAAATTATATGTTGAGTTGTGTTGTATGGAGTTTTTAGGTGAATATAAATAAAGAAATATAAAATATACGGAAATAACTAGGATAAATATAGATAGGTAAATTAATGATCATAACTAGGAAGGATAGTATATTAAAAGATGAAAATTATAATAAGATAATAAAATACAATAATATAATAATATAATATAATGTAATATAATATAGTGCCGTATGGTACATTGTATATAGTATAATATAGCGCATGATGCATCATAAAATATAAAATAGTAAATATTTTCAAGTGGGTCTATGTATAAGTAACCAAACCCAGATAAATGCATGTTGCCATATAGCCAAAACGCATAATTTTCTCAGATCACAAAAGTACATATACTCACATATATAGATAGAGGTATGATTACATTGATACTCCATTAAAAACATACATACGCATACATAGATATATACATATACATACATACACGCACACATACATATATATATATATATACATACATATACATACATATATACATGTACACACACATACATGTACATACACATACACACACACATACACACATATACACACACACATATATATATATATATATATATATATATATATATATATATATATATATATATATACTCTTACCATACATACATAGATACATGTATACCCATGCAATTACAGGTGGTTATGTACCTTGATGCCCTTAGTCCGTAACGCATGAATCTATGGAAGCTAAAAAATGTAAAGGTTAAAAAATTAACAGGAAGGCGTATAATTAGGAGAAGGGGATACTAACAAAATGGTACGTCACATAGAGCTATAGTGAGCTGCTATTTAGAATGTTTAATTAGGTTTATAGTACTTAAATGTTTTTCGTATACGGTGATTACAAGCTCTAATCAGTTCTTGTATTTTATTCAATAAATCGTCCTTAGATTTAATAATTTCCAAGATCTCTCCGGAACATAATCTGCATTCTCTCCTGTTACCAAGATATGGAGTTCTTTGCAGAATGATATCCCACGATAGCTTGAAATCTATTCCTTTCTTTTTATAGTTATTTACTGCTTCAGCTAAAGATGTCGTGTTAGTTAGTTTAGTATTATTAAAGCTACTGGAGTGTGCGTAATATCTTTTCTTAAATGTGTTCGATGTAGATCCTATATACGATTTGTTGGAGTCAGTAGTAGACACAGTGCATTTATATATTACATTATTAATCAAACAGTTGCCATTTAAGGGGCAAACGCTTCTATTTCTGCAATTACAACCATACGTAAGATGGTTGTTGGAGGTACCTACATAATTCTCATTAATCCTGGAGCTATTCTTATTGTAATTAATGTTAGAGAGAGAATGAGTGCTGCTTTGTGGGTGATTTAGTGCTGGGGTTGTATTGTGATTTTGTGTTATGTTGTTTTTGTGTTGGTGATTTGGGTGGTTGTGTTTTCCAGGTTGAAGAATTGTATTATTTGTCCTTTTAAAGGTGCAGTCTTATTTAAATTATGTTGTGGTGGTGTGGTCATATTATTTTTAAATTTATAAATGTTGTAGTTGCTTATTTTCTGTTGGAGATTGTTTGATGTAGAGTATGAGAATTTAACAGTATACCTGTTAAATATTTGGTGGTATCTGTGGTTTGGTGGAAAATGTTTATGTAGAATTTCGAAGAAAGTTTTGGGGATTTGTCCAATAGTTTGCAGGTTGAAGGGTGCGTTGTACCATGTTATGTTTCTTTTGCGGTTTTTAGTTAAGTTCTTATTCTCACTTATATTAATGTGCTGTGTTCTAGAAGAGTTCCTATGGTTAGTATTTGTATTTGTGGATTTTGGTAAATTGCAGTGGTTGTATTTGGTATTATTATTGGGTATATTATGAGAGGTTGAATGTTTGGTAGTCATATGTGAGTTGTTAACATTGGTCATAGATCGTGTAGTAATAGTTGTTGTGGTTTTTCGGTTGTTTGGTGTGATGGGAATGACCCCATTAGGCATTTGTTTCGATGGTATTTTTTGGTGTTTGTAGTTTTTGCTAGGTTTTGTAGTATGGTCCATAGTAGTGTTGAGGATATATGAAATTGTTTCTTTATATCCACTTCTAGTTAGGGCCTCGTTGTAGAAGGGTGCATTTTTATAAAATATATCCTCATTGGAAGATAATTTAGAAAGTCTAAGAGATATGTTATATACTAAGTTTTTTAGTGTAGAGCCAGGGTGGTTAGAGCGTGAATGTACATAGTGTAGATTCTGGTTGGGTTTGTGGTAAGGTTGATAAATATTCGTAGAGAGGTCTAAGGTAACGTCAAGGAAGTTAGCTACTTTTGAGGTGTTTTCAAAGGTGATATTAAGGTTGTAATAGTCCTTTAGGAATTTTCTAATTTGTTTTTTGTTTTTCTCTATATTAGAATTGCTAAGATTGTTAGATATCAATAGACAATCAACCCGATAAAGACCACCTTTGAGGTGGGGAAGAGAGGAATGAATAATATATATATATATATATAGTAAAAAAGAACCTTTCGATCACGAATGACCATGGGATTGGCATCTAGAAAGCTCTCCGCGACACAACGTCCAGGCAAGGTTGCTTGTAGACGACCAGCAATCGCCCGCTCATACCAGTCTCCCATTTTCACGCCACCGATGTCGAGGGGTAAAGTTTATGCCAACACAGCTTGGCATCAGTGGCATCACAACTCATTTTAGAGCAAAGTGAAATAAAGTGTCTTGCATCACCCGGTTTGAAAATCGAACTCAGAACCTCACGAGTGCAAGCCCGACGCTCTAACCACTTAACCATACGCCTACACTGATGGCAGTTTTGGAATACGATATGCAACCAACATATATATATATATATATATTTATTTATTTATTTATTTATTAAAACACATTAAACTTTAAGCAAAGAATCTCTGCTTTCACCCTTTACGGGTCCCGTTAAGGGTGAAAGCAGCGATTCTTTGCTTGAACTTTAATCTGTTATTTTAATAAATATTTGCTCTAGGGTTCTTATATATTTGATATATATTTATCCGTATCGAGCCCTCTTTGGATTTTGGTCTTCACATTTATTATTATTACTATATATAAATATATATATATATTAACATGTTTAATTATATATTGCATAACGTGTCTGGTCTTTCGCCTCCTTTTTATATAACTTTATTTTGTCCACCACACATTTTGTAACCCCTTACGATTTCGTTTATGTTACACACATATGGGGATCTTGTGGCTGGCAGAATCGTGAAAGCATCGGACAAAATGCTTTGGAGTATATAGTTATGGCTCTTTAAATTCTGAGTTCAAATTCTGCCAAGGTCAACTTAACCTTTCACCCTTCTAGGGTCGATAAAATAAAGTACTAGTTAAGTAATGGTGTTGATATAATTGACTTTCCCTTTCCTCCAAATTGCTGGCCTTGTGACAATGTGAGACAGACGTATTATTTATGTTAGAAATCAATTATTATTCATGTTACTTTTGTGATTGTGTTTGCCTTATCTCGTTAGATATCGTTCAAATATTTTTAACCGGTGAATGTTGTCACTAATATATTATATTAGAAACAATTAATAAAACACACATTCAAAGCTATCAGAGAGCTTTTCATCTTCCAAATGAAACAGCAGATGATATCTGATCGTTTATGAGAAGTTACAGCTGTATGCAAAACAAATACTGTCTGATTTTATTATTTAGCTTTCAACAACATAACATTCCAACTAATGAGTGTGGTGGTGATGTCATAAACAATAGAATATCATTTTTGATGTTTACTATATTGATTTCAGTAACTTGCCGTTCTCGGGTCAATTCCTGCCCTAATCGATTTTTGCATTTTATCAATCTAAAATCGATAAAATAAGTATTTATCTATATTTTTCTCGTCGTGAGACCAAATTTTATGTATTTACTGCTAGTGCCAGTGAGGATTAATAGCCTAAACAAGCTGTAAACAGTAAGCCACGCGTCATCGGAACCGACGAAGATATAACGACTACAACTGTAAGTCTCAGACAAAAATATGTACTTTAATTTTAAACTAAGGAAGAATAATATATACTTTAATAGGCTTATATTATTTGTTTAACCCTGTGTAAGAAGTAACATATTTGAAGCAGAAAAAAAAATAACGTGTTACTCGAAACGCAGCGTATGGAGTAAACTACGAACAAGATAATAAATTAATACAGGTACAATACTCATTTTCAGGAACTAATGGTCCGGCACCTCTTTTAATTCGAAAACATTGTGAGCGAACATTTGAATTTCTTGTGACCCACTAGAGTAATTTACTGGATGGTTATAAGCAACACTGTAACATTTGCAATCACCTGCATATTTGGATATTGATTGTTGTAGCTCCGAGAAATTTTGGATTCCTTATCCCTTTTTACTTATGTTCATCTCTAGTTATGGTTTCCAAACACAGAGCAACTGTTAAAATGTGTACCTTTATAGTGTTATAGTAAGTGTGTAGCAGATCTGCCAACCTCTAAAAACCCAAATGGGGAGTACCATGAAAAAAAGTGCCCCCAAACGGGAGAAATGTGGTAAAATGGGGAGATTTTACATAATGAAAGCTATACCAATTTTTACAAGATAAGACATCTCTCACCCACCCCAAAGCGGGTGGGACATCTCCCCGCCGGATGAGGAGAGTTGACAGGTCTGGTGTAGGGAGATTGTTTTCGCCTGCATAATATGCTTTTAGGATATGCTGTAAATATTTCGTAGAGAAAAAGTATTCATTTTTAAGGATAGTTTCTGCTCTCTTATCAGCATGTTTCACACACCATTTTCTTCTCACCACATTTGGTTGGGTTGCCCGAACAATGGGATACTCCAAATCTCTTGCATCATATAGCTGTGGTTTTTTGCTACTTTAAACTCATCCACCAGTGATGTTAAAGGCAGTTAGATTTTTGTAGTCTTGCTATACAGCGCAAATTTTGTAAACCATGGTGGTAAACGAAACCATGTAAGTAAAACAGGTTTCCATTCTTTACTCTTGTCAAATATATTCCGTACACTTGGGGTGGGGCCATAGGAAACTTGATATAAAGCCAAGTTTATAACCACACCTTAAAACCCTTGCCAAATTGCAGCTATCAATGGCAGTTCGTTTCGACTGTCACAATCTCATAAATAGCCTCATCTATGGAACTATGAACATAGAAGGATTTTATCAAGCATCATTTGCGTCTTATTGCAATATATGTACATCTTTCTCTCCATAAATCATTCTTAGGAATAGTTTCATGATTCTATTTCAATTTCGATAGATTTAAGAATATTTTCTCCTCAACTCACTCCCAGCTTATATTTCTAGTTGCTGGTAAAGAATAATTGTCATTCTAGAACAAATGTTGTTTATTTCATTTTCTCGTAAATTTCTTATTCTGATCTTTCTTTCGATTGTCATAAATACATAAAAGGCAATCTTCGATAGAGAACATTTTTTAACAATTTAGGTGCTACCTTTTCCTCTCTGTTCTCTTTGATAATAATAATAATGATGATGATGATGATAATGATTTCTACTATAGGCACAAGACCAGGATGATGATGATAATGATGTGTGTGTGTGTGTGTGTGTGTGTGTGTGTGTGTGTGTGTGTGTGTGTGTGTGTGTGTGTGTGTGTGTGTGTGTGTGTGTGAATTTTATCCCGTCAGGTTTCATGATTTAACAAAAACAACATATTTTATTACTATTATATATTTATATATGGGTGGATGTTGTGCCTGCGTTTGCTTGCTTCTGAATCTGTCTACTGTTTGGGAGCATGTTTCACCATGGTTTCTTAGCAAATGTGACGCACAATAAATTCAGTTACTTAGCAAGGAAGTTTGTCAATCTCATAAAATATGTGAATGATGGTTTTTTTGACAAGTAATACACATATCGTTAGGTTATTAAAACGGTTGCTAACCAAGATTATGAACTATTCCTTATGAAAAGCTGATAATTTTCTTACAATGTAAAATCTCATTTGAGAAGCAAGAGTTTTCTTTTTACATATTTCTGATTCGTTATTTTACTATATTCGTTATTTTTCTTTATTTGTTCCTGTAAATCAGATACTGATTTAGACATCTCACACAGGGGTGAATTAAGCACATGGCTGAAAATCACATGGGGGCACATGGCTGAAAATTACATAGAACCCTTTGAATCAAACTGATTTTAATACATTATTCATAATAGCAAAAACGAAATAAATATTGCGGGCCCTTGGCTACAACTCAATCAACACACTCCTTAATCCGCCACTGGTACTCAAGGTTAAGGAATGAGATATAACGATAATTTATTTCACAAGAGAAATAAGGAACTACTGCAACAATTATCAATAAAAACCTCAAGGTTGATTTCCAACCAAATGTAAACAGGAAAAGAAACGAAATTAGTATCAAACTTACTGCCCTGATATAAAGGATTTAATTATTATACTTAAGATCGGAGGTAATTACATTGATTTAAATAACGTGCTGACAAATCTTTGATACTAGATTGACTTACCAATTATCTCTTCAAATAATTCTTCACATAGGAGGGTGCTATAGTTTTGACTAGTAGATTTTATATCTTTTGACAAGTAGATTTTATTCCCGGAATATAAATGCTTTATCTTATTTGAAATATGTCTTTCCAAATTATTTCTTAAATATTATCCTTTACTCTATATAAACAAAATTAGAATAAATAGTTTAGACGTACTTAGTACTTTTCTGTATGGTAGACTTAATTCGTCCTCAGGTTGAATACCATTACGTGGCCCTTGGGTGGATTTAGCGACTCTGTTGCAAGTATTCAAGCTAGATCTCCAGTTTCAGGATACTTTCTTCCCTTCTTCCCATCCGTCTCGGAAACACTGAAAACCGTAATGAACCTCACTCCCCTCACTATACACTAAAAACAAATTCAGAAAACCCAATGTTTAATTTCATCACTGCTATATACAGTAAACGCAGCATGAGCAAATGTTTGAGTTCACTTTGGAATCCTTAGTCTCCGGGTTCGATCCCATTGCGTCCCCCTTGCTGATTTCCGGATGATCCATGCCTTGTAACTGATTGTAACAATTTGGAAGCATGTTGGATAGGCTGTACTTGTAATTCAAAGAACAAGCTTTGTCAAACTGCGTCACGTTAAATAACCCCGAGAATTACGTTAATAGTACACATGTCTATGGAATGCTAAGCCACTTGGTCGATCATCGGAGGCATTCACTAACGAAACCATTGATTTGCAGAATTGATAGAGCGTCGATAAAATGCCATTGCGATATTTGTTCTGAATCTTTACATTCTAATTTCAAATCCCGTCAAGATTACCTTAGCGTTTCATCCTTCCGGGGTCGATAAAATAAAGTACCAGTCAATAATTAGACTTGATTTAATCAACTTTCCCTGTTTTATGGTCTTGCGCTTAAATTATAAATTAATATCTGTTCATAAAATATTTACAAACAAAATTAAATTTTCTGTACAGTGTAATAATAAAATGGATCTCCTTCGGCTTCAACGATGAGCGTTCCTGTTTGTCGGTCAACAGAACAGGCTGCTCGTGAAATTAACGTGAAAGTGGCTAAACATTTCACAGAAACGTAACACTTACTCATATTGTAATTCTCATTGATAATCAGCGTGACTATCCAAAGCTATGGTAAATGATATTTACCCAAGATGCGATGCTGTGGGATTGGACCCAGGAACAAATGATAATGAAGCGAACAGCTTAATCGTTAGGTCATGCTACCTTCAAACATGATGATAATAAGTAAATGAATGTAATTGAAACGAACGCTTATATAGCAGACGACATCCACACATGGATGAATCAATGAAGTACCAATCAACTTTCGTAAAATGCCAAAATCTAGTTCTATCCTTTATTTACTTCTGGCTTTGTGATTAGGGTATTAGGCTCACGATGGTAAAGTTGTGAGTTCCAATCCAAGCAGCGAGTTGTACCCTTTAGCTAGACATGTTATTAGGCATTGTTCCATTCCGCTCAGCTGGTAAATATGGGTTGTACCTGTAATTCAAAGGGCCATCTTTGTCACACTCTATAATTATTCCTGTTTCTCTAAACTTCCAAGGGATGCACTACCACATCAGAATCTCAGCTGATTACCACGTTTTTGCTCCTTTCCTTCCTAGTTTATTTCAAACTTCAATTGAACCTTTATTATCAGAACTATTCAAGTAACAAACCTACCGAATTGACCTCAACAGTCTGGAAAGATTTTCAAAGATTTTTGGCACTGACAGTCGTTTTCAAACTAACCACGAAACAGTACTTAGAATGAGATGATAGATTTCACGGCTGTTAAAATCAATAGCGTAGAAAATTCACTTTCTAAGATTGGCAAAAGCCGATTAAATTGAACTCAATAAATAATTCAGTACTTAGAAAACCCTGGTGAATGAAAAAGAAATGTTACATCGGTTTTTGTGAGGAGGGGTAGTAGTTTAACTCTGCTCGTAGAAACGGCACACATTTTCATTTTATTATCGGCTTACATGTAATATGTGGTCGTTTAATTTAATATATGAATGTTTTAAGTACAATAGCGGTTATAGCAACTCATTTTCTCTCTCTCTCTCTCTCTCTCTCTCTCTCTCTCTATATATATATATATATATATATATATATATATATATATACACACACATATATATATATATATATATATATATATATATATATATATATATGTATCTCTCTAGGGCGTGTAAAATTCCCGAGATCCATGGACGAGTTCTCTCCAGCGGTCTCTGTCCCCCATCATCGCCGCCATGTCCTGTTTCTCCAAGAGACCAGAGTCTGTCCTTAGGGCATCAACATATGTTAACCTTGGTTTTCCTCTTCCAGTGTGTCCATGCAGGGGCTCCAACAGGAGCACTGAGTGCAGTGTCAGCTCTGGATGTCGGTGAGCATGTTCAGCTAACCTCAATCTTCTCTGTGTCACTTTTGAGCTGACTTTTATCTTTATATATATAAAAGCGAGGATGTGTGTGTGTCTGTGTACAACTTTGGATACCTAAGGCTTTTACAATTACCAACCGAATTTGACCAAATTGTCTGTGCACGTTGCACAGGTCGCTACGATGGTCACATCACAAAAAGTTTTAAAATCGACCCCCGTTGAGCAATAAAAAAAATCGATATCAAAATTATCGGTAGCAAAATTGATGTAAGGGAGATAACCAACTTTATTGAAAATCCTTATAAAAAAGGGAGATAACCAACTTTTCAGAAATATAAACAGATTCATTTGAAGATAAATCACTAATATTATCCTGTTTTTTGTTTATTCTTTGTTGCACTTTCAAAGTTAAAAAAATACTTGTTGTTTTAACTTATTTCACTATATTAAGTGTTAATTTTCGCGTTAAGGACCTAATCTCGCAGCAGTCTCGAATTGACGAGATTTTGATGATGGTTTGTTTATTTTTAGAACAATCGTTATGGGACTTTCCATTCAAAACATTGGGACCTACAACTTTTACATTTTTAAAATTTTCATAAGCCATGTTGATACAAAAAAAAAATTGTTGCACTTTTAAAGTTAAAAAAAACACTTGTTGTTTTAACTTGTTTCACTATATTAAGTGTTAATTTTCGTGGTAAGGGCCTAATCTCGCAGCAGTCTCGAATTGACGAGATTTTGATGATGGTTTGTTTATTTTTAGAACAATCCTTATGGGACTTTCCATTCAAACCATTGGGACCAACAGCTTTTATATTTTTAAAGTAGTTTCGTTCACTCCTCCAAAACTATCCGCCTTGTGGTTAAAAAACTGTCTCCACTTAGTATTGACGCTACCATTCTATCCGGGTGTGGAAAAGGTGAGGATGTGATAATAACAAAAATTAGCCTGACTACATCAGGCGTGGATACTCCCTTCTCCTTTCGCCGAACCCAATTTCCTCTTCGTGTTGCCTTTGCGATGTCCATAAACAAGTCGCAAGGTCAAACTCTGTCCGTCGAGGGAATTCACTTGGATGAACCTTGCTTTTCGCACGGACAATTCTACGTTGCCTGCTCACGAGTTGGCAGTCGAGATAATCTCTTTGCGTTTGTTCCGAAAAGAAAAACGAAGAATATCGTCTATCCTGAAGTGCTTTAGTGTTAACAAAAAACTTATTACAGCTCTGCCTTGACTTCACCTTTCTCATTACAAAACATACCAATGAATATGTCATGCAGGATATTTTGGATTATAAGTTCAAAATTTAACCATACACAGCAAAGGATGCTCTCAAAGAATAGATTTTCTCTTATTCTACTCTCATTGTTTTTTTTTGTTTGTATACAACTCTGCTTTCATTACAACTTTTTGTACTTTAGCAAAACTGCCTGTTTTTTTACAGATTTGCAACGTGTATTGTCGTTAATCATTTGTATAACTACATCCTGTTCAGTGTTTTCCTTCATTATCAGCATAGTTTTATGCGTACAAAGATTGCACTAAATATTCGTTTGCATTAATTATTGAAGACTTCTGCTTATTTTGACAGGTTGGGGACAAATAATGTTCTTCTTTTACTTCCTAGCTGCATATTCTTAGCATAATTTCAAACCCCGAGCAACGCCGGGTAAATCTGCTAGTATATATATATATATATATATATATATATATATATATATATATATATATGGAATGTAGAAAAGTGACACACGAGTAAACAAATCGTAAAAAGGAAAAAGAATACAGTAAAAAATGCTGGAGGGATTTTTTCAGTATCATATCAAAACATTTATTTATAAAGTAGGGATTTCCGCATTTAATCGTGTACCGATTTCAGCTTTATATGTTTTTTTCAACGACCGAAGTGAATAGTGCAGATAAATTGCATATTTATACGCCTAATAATAAAATGGAGAAAAGATTTTTTTTAGTTTTTACATATATATTTAGAGAGGAAGGTTCATTGTACCAAACCATAAATACCATCACATTTTAAATAGACCTACTGTCAAATGTTCCTACTCCACTACCAAAAATATACAACAGAATATAAGTGCATACAACGTATATAAGTGTAAAAAATCATAAATATACCACCAACACATCAAACCAACCATAATACCTTCAAATATTATAAACTTATTTAATATATACCTTACTCTTATATTTTACAAATTATTCTAATTGTTTTTTTTTAATTTAGTTAACCTATAATTAGTATTTTACTACAGAGAATTTTATAATTTTATTTCCCTCTTATAGCACTCTTTTCCTAAAATTATTTTTAACCTCACTACTTCATTTAATCGCATCCCCTATTTATCACATTTAATACCTATGATTATTAATTATAATTAATATCTTTAATATCATCAATGTCCGTATAGATACAATAGTCTTTTATAAAATTTTTTATCTATCTCAGTTTTTCCATATATATATTTTTTATTGCTTTAATTTTTTATTCCTTTATTTATCACATTCATATGAATTAATATAATTTTATCCCTATAAGTATACCTATCAATTAATTTAATTTCCTGTTATGTATCTTGTAGTTTAAATAAGATTGGTATTTCTCACTAATATCCTTCTCCTCCCCATTGTATTCTTTTCATTCAAAGCATTAATCTGCACTCCTCCGCTCCTAGATTTAATTTCTACTACTGTTATTCTATCAACTTGACCTCTAAATCATTTCTATTGGTCAATTCAAAACCTATTCCCAAACAGACCTTTATATCAATTCTTTGTTTTTTTCAATAAACACATCTCATCATTTCTGAGGACGGCATGTATATGTGAAGGTATGTATATTTTCTCTGATAATTTGTAATATTTTTACATAGATCTTAAACATGATATACATACCAACACACATATACATCCCAGAAACGATCGTAAAATGATGAATTTTGTTATATAAGGAACTTGTTCTTTGTTTTTATTTCATTGTTTTTATTAATTTATCTCGACTCTGTTTTCCTATGACTTTTATCGTAAATTTTTGAATGCATCTTCTCTTTTTATGATATCTTCTATATTGGGATTACATTGAGTTCTTCATACGGATTGGACACTACCGTATATTTTGGTAGATTTATCTACATATATATATATATATATATATATATATATATATATATATATATATATATATATAAATATATATATATATATATATATATATATATATATAAAAAATAGAGGTGTGACACACGAGTTGTGATATATTCGTAAAGAGGAAAAGAAAATGCTCACAAATTTTTCCAAGTGAAAAATAGTTTCATTAGGAATAAGTATAAATTAGTAAGTATTAGTTAGTATTCAGTTTTAGTTTTAAGTTTTTACCAGTTGCGCATTTCTTATGCTTTTCAAAAATAATTTTGAGATAGAATGCTCATGATTTTTGCTCTGATTAGAGTAACATGTAAATAAACAAATAAATAAATGAACATAAACACACACAGACACCCGGATGTGGCGCATGCGCAGACTGAGCACACAACACACACACAGAAACAAAATGGCGTAGGACAGAACAAAGGAGAGGCACAGAAACAAAGAAAGGAATCCCCAGTCACTGAAGAGGTCACAGAGTGTGTGACGAAAGAACTATGACTATATATAAACAACTATCTGGTTGTGGAACCAACCAACCAACCAGAAATTTATAAATTTGTAAATTTATAAATTTATAAATATATAATAAATTGAAGTGAAAGCAACTGGTGCGTGTGTTTCTTATTGGCAACATGACCCTCCCAAAGTATAACAATATATATATATATATATATATATATATATATATATATATATATATATATATATATATATTTCGTTTCTGAATTTGTTTAGCAATATTCTTTATCTGAAAACGTGTGTTGAAACCGATATTGTTATACTTTGGGAGGGTCATGTTGCCAATAAGAAACACACGCACCAGTTGCTTTCACTTCAATTTATTATAATAAATTTATAAATTTAGGAATTTATAAATTTCCGGTTGGTTGGTTGGTTCCACAACCAGATGGTTGTTTATATATTGTCAAAGTTCTTTCGTCACACATTCTGTGACCTCTTCAGTCACTGGGGATTCTTTTCTTTGTTTGTGTGCCTCTCCTTTGTTCTGTCCTACGCCATCTTGTTTATGTGTGTGTGTTGTGTGCTCAGTCTGCGCATGCGCCACATCCGGGTGTCTGTGTGTGTTTATATTCGTTTATTTATTTGTTTATTTACATGTTATATATATATACATAAACGGAGAAAGCTAATAGCGATACTCCGGCCAAATTCCAACTCACTCAACAAACATTAGGAAATATCTGAGTATATTCATATTTAAACGTTCGGGGTGCTAACTATATTGTATTGTGTGGAGAATTGGCTGTATCATTTCATATGAGATATATCAAATATATCTCTTCCCAGACGACTCGTTTCATTATAAGATTTCTACAAGTTGGGTGAAATTATACCAAATTATGTAGAAGCTTGTATAAGATGAACAGATACTTATACAAGTGGGCTCTTATAATTCTTCAGTGGGTGCCCAATAATATTAATATTGATAACCAAATCAACATCAATACTTAGCGATAATCACCATCAGTGTTTGAGGCAGCTGCTAGGTTGTTATTCCAGCAGTTCTAAACAAAATCTCACACTGTCTCGAAAATATATATATATATGTATGTGTGTGTGTGTGTGTGTGTGTGTGTGTGTGTGTGTGTGTATGTATTTATATGTGTGTGTGTGTGTGTATGTATTTATATGTATGTTTTTGTGTGTGTTCCTGCCTGTGTGTGCGTGTGTGTGTACGTGTGTAAGTGGGCGCGTGTGAGAATGTGCTTGCTAACACCTGGAATATAAATTAAAAGAAACGTCACAATAAGGGGAAGCACCCCAACACTTAAAACCCTTTCTGCCTTTGTCACCCTTATTTCAACCTTAAAGAATTGGCTTCTAAACAATTTCCCTTTTCTTTAAACCAATGAACCCCACCCATCCTGGCATTGTTAGTTTACGAGATAAACAAGGATTGGTATTCCAATTTGAACCTGTTTACAGTATTCTTTCTGACTTTGTTAATATAAATTATAGCTTTAAAGAATTAGCTTTTAATGAACTCCCTTTTCTTTAAATCCATCAACCAATGACTTCCACCCACCCAATCTCCACCCTCTCCTACCACCAGAAAAGATATAAATACCACCACAATTATTTGGACAGTCAGCTTCCTAATGATTTCTCATGAATGAAACAGTTCTAGTCCTGTAGAAGCTTTTCTATATTAAAACATTAACACTCTGCTATGTATTGAATACCTTACTTACTGTGGTTACCCCCGATTGAACCCGGAATAACTTATATATATATATATATATATATATATATATATATCGTAGCTTATTCTCCCCATTTTCTAATCTAGAAATATTCTAAGGAAGCTATCTTCGCAAATAGGTTTATATTTTTCTAGTTTAGTGGTTTAGTATCTGCTTGTTTCTATTTCAACCGATTGTGTATTGTTGAACAAGAGATATTTAACGCTCTCCAGCTGGTTGAAAAAGTGTCGTTAATCATATCTGTAAATAAGTAGACAAAGTAATTTGTTTGATAGATTGACTAAAAATACGTAACAATCTTGTATTATTCTCAAACACCTGCTGGATAAGTTTGTTTGTGTTTTTTTCCTAAACTGTTTTATTTACAATATTTTCGATATAAAATTGATATCTCCAATACTTTGATACAGCTTTTGTGCTTTCAGTATTTTGCTTAATAACAAATGAGTGAATGATAACATTCATTATAAACTGTCTTAATGAACGTTCATTGCTAATGAATTGTCTGCATCAAGAAACATCTGGCGTGGGAATCTAATATAGATATTTGAATTACATATTAATGTCATGTTGTCATCGAAAAAAAAAGCGTTTGTACATTTTTTTTTCTCAAAATCTATATTAGCATTTTGCAGTGGTTTTAATTTAATTCCTTTAATTTAATTCCTTTTGTAATTGAAATCATTTTGTAATTTAAATCATTTTGTAATTTAAATCATTTGATAAACAACTGCCTGTTCTACGATACAAAGCATATGTTTTAAAGCGTTCTTATTTAAATTTAAACCTTCCATCATAATGTTATGTAAGATAATTTTGCAAATTTCTTTTCTAAAATACTTGATTTTTCAAAATTGAAAATCATAAGTGGTGTATTTCATTAAAAATACGGCAAGGAAAGGGTTGAATGAAACATAATTCTTTTGAAATGTGTAATTCAGTTTCTAATTTTGATTACAATATATTTCATGTTTCCATTTTGAGATGATTTAGCTTCATTCTTAATAATACTTGGAATTATGTACAATCAAATCTGGCTATCTATTTTTGTCGATAAATTTCAACACTAAATAAATGATTGAAAGACATCTGTGATTGGTACCTTAAGGAAAGAGGCATATTTTTCTCTTCCTAGAGGAAAATATTCTTTAAATAAATTAATATATTTATGAATTCACTTTTCGAATACGTCTTTGCGCAACGGACTCGATTATAAAATATCTATTATATTAAAGCTGTTTTATATTTCGTGTAGGCGGTGGATTTTTAGATTCATTAGAACGTCGGGTTGAATGTTTTCCGATATTCGTTCCGGCTCTTTGCACTCTGAATTCATAATTTACCAAAATTAACTTTGCATTTCATCCTTTCGAGGTCGATAAAAAAGTACCAGTCCAGTACTCAATCGATTCTCTCTCTCTCTCTCTCTCTCTCTCTCTCTCTCTCTCTCTCTCTCTCTCTCTCTCTCTCTCTCTCTCTCTCTCTCTTTCTGTCCAGCTATGGGTAGTGGACGGGCTCCGCCAAGTTTAAAGTGCCCTACAGTGGCCCTACAACTCCATCAGGCTGTAAACAGGACAGTAAGAGTGTGTCTATAAAGGTGAGTGATAATGAGTTGAAAAGCCGAAATGTTTTTAACTCCATGGTGTAATAGATTTTACATACATACGATGTTAAGTGTGTGTGTGTGTGTGTGTGTGATAGAAAGAGACAGAAAGAGAGAGGGTGATGGTAGTAGAAGCTGAACATTTTTTTATCGCGGACAATTAAAAGTGTATGGTCTGATGATGTAAACTGTCGAACATTCTTAACTCTGAATGTTAACAATTAGAATGTCAACAACATAAGACGATGAATGGTTGAGTCGATAGAACTTTCGATTTGCGCTCTGGGCATTCCACTCACACATGTTCTCTTAACATGTATACCAATGGGGATTCAGTATGACTGTGTGTGACACGGTCAGCCTTTGAATTATATTTTCAACTTATTTATGCCAGCTGAGTGGACTGGAATAATGTGAAATATAATGCGACATTACGTTGCCGGACATCTAATTTACAATCACAGAGACAGATATACAGATAAAAGCTACTAGTAGTTGAATATATCAAACCACAGGGAAAGAAGCCGCACAAGCCCCTACCACCACACCATTTCTAAAACATATCTAATT
>CAXHJY010000349.1:0-15000 GCA_964016885.1 Eledone cirrhosa | reverse complement strand
AGACCCAAATAGGAAGGTAGTTAACTTCCTAGACACCACCCTAAACCTGAACACCGAGCAATACTACCCCTACCACAAGCCCAACGAGAAACTAGTATATGTTAACGCCAAATCAAACCACCCTAGATCCATAACCAAGGCAGTGGTGAAGAGTGTCTCGGACAGGATCTCTAGCCTGTCCGCAAGTAAGGAAATATTCAACAACCACGCGGAATATTACAACGCAGCTCTAAAGAAGGCGGCACATGGACAAAATATAACATATAGTCCGAAAAGCCGGGAGGTGGATAGCCCAACAGACACCCACAACCGCGTTACCAGAGGGGGGAGGGCGAACCCTAACAATACAGGCAGAGCAAAATCAAATAGGCACCATGTACCAGACACCACCACACGGGCGGTGGAGACTAGTGCGCTTGACCACGAGATGGAGCACAATATGAGTAGCAGTCTCAGGCGTGATGCTAACTACCCCAGGACGGACAACCCCAACCGCAGGACACGTGGGGGGGAGGAAACGGGCGACCACCCCACGATGGATCTCCCGGGGCAGACAACAACCACCCCACAAATCCGGGCCGTGAAGATAACAAAAAGTATAGAGCCCAAAAGGGAAGCAACAGTGCGGAAACCACCAGCAAACCAACAAATCTCCAACAAATCACGAAGCCCCCAACCCACACATATAGGAGGAGACACCGACAAATCACGTGGTACAACCCACCCTACTCAGCGGCCCTAAAGAAAAGCTTGGCCCGATTGTTCTTTGGAGCACTTGACAAATGCTTCCCGAGGGACCACAGATACCACAGGATCTTCAACAGACACACTGTGAAGCTTTCGTATTCCACCACGAGAAATTTGGCCCAACACATAGCTAGCATCAACAGAAGTAGGCTTAAAAACCACACACAACCAGAAGATGGCAATACAAACACTCAGCAGAACCATGTGAAAGGAGGGAAGGGGGGACCCAGAGCCCACCCAAGAAACACAAACAGACCCAAGGACCCCCACCGAGCATGGGGGAAGACCAACATGTAACACATAATGAGAACCCTAATCTAAGCACGCAGAGGCCGCCCACCCTCTGCAACTGTAGAAACCCCGAATCATGCCCCCTTGGTAATGAATGTCTCAAGAAGAACATAGTGTACGGTTGTAGGGTTAAAACCCCCAACTCCGAACACCTCTACATAGGAGCCACATCAACGAGCTTTAAGGACCGCTGGTACAACCATCGCCATTCATTCAAGAAGGAGGCCAAAAGGAAAAGCACAGCTCTCTCCGACCTGATCTGGAAGCTTAAGCTGGACAGGACCCCATACTCTCTGGCCTGGTACATAATCAGGAAAGTACCACCCGATAAAGGGGGATCTTGCATATGCAAACTATGCCTGAACGAGACCCTCGAGATACTAAGAGGTGGAAGCGGCCTGATAAACCTCAGAACCGACTTCTTCGGGACATGCAGACACCTTAGAGCCGGGACCTTTCTGAAAATATATGGACAGTAGCAGCACAAGAAGATGTGAACTCCCCTCAAGCTATAGGGACTTCTACAGAACATGAAAACACCTCTCGGCCAGACCTCCCTCAAGCTATATGGACAATTACAACACCCTAGGTTGTGAACTCCCCTCAAGCCATAGGGAACAACCCAGGCGGAGCAGACACCATGATAGCCTAGAGATAGAATCGGACACAGCCATAATAATCTGGCCAACATCTATAACACAAACACTTTTAATTTACCAGATTTCTGACTTTAAAGTTCCAATCTTAAATCTTGATTTCTCTTTATTAATTTGTTATTTGTTTTCTGCCCTCTTCACTGTATAACCTTATATTTATTTTAAGTTGAGATAGATTATAACACAAACACATTGAATATCTCATCTTAACATCTTGTATCATACCAATCTATCCAACATATTCTGACCTTGAGATTGGTTATAGCACACACACACACACACACTTTATCCTACATTATTTCTCACTTCTCCATATACATTATCATTACTTTTTCACCAATCTCTCATTTACTCTTTATTCTTTATTCTTTATTTATTTATTTATTTTCAAATTACACAAATTATATTAATTATTTTATTTTATTATATTATTTATTTATCTTCTGTTTTCTTCATTTATTGCCTTATATTTCTTCATATACATGAAAGAAGCCCCCCCCCCCCCCCCCCGCCACCACCACTACGATGGTGGCGGGTGGGATGAAGAGAAAACACAAACTGAATACTTCTAAATTGTTAGCAGCAGCAAGGTATAAGCTGACCACTACAACAACAACAGTACCAAAATAATGGTGGAGGTCAAATGTACTGAACAATAGCAGGCATAAACACTACAGGGAGCCTCACCCCAGAAAGAATTCTATAGACTTCTGACTGAGGAATGCTCTCAGAACTGAACAATGGGAAGTTTGACACATTTTTTGATATTTTGTTCCTTCAACACCTTGTCCCTTCTACCATTTTATCAATTTTTAAGCTAACTCCAGCAATGACAACACTAATAACTGACCAATGAGAGGAGAAGGGGACCTGTGACACAAAAATTCGTTTGTTTGAATTCATATGACTCCAGTTCCCCAGTGAATTAACAACCCAGCAAGGAACTGGGCATATCAGAGTATTGACAATATCATACACCTAAACAACATATGTACTTGTCTATACCATACTAATTCAAACTGTCTGAAGAGGTCACAGCCAAAGATGGCTGTCATTGAAATATATATAGCAGTAATAAACGAAGCTAAATTTTAATCATTTGAATTTTATTTAACTTTATTTTATATATATGCATATATATATATATATATACATATATATATATATATATATATACATATATATATATATATATATATATATATATATATATATACATATATATATATATATATATATATATATAAGATTTTGAGTTTATGTTGGTTGTATACCAACACCTCAGTATGCAGGCTGGAGCACTCGACGAAGTGCGCAGGTTGGTTTGGTTACTCCGGAGTAGTGTAAAATAAAGTTAAATAAAGTCAAATGATTAAAATTTAGCTTCGTTTATTACTGCTATATATATTTCAGTGACAGCCATCTTTGGCTGTGACCTCTTCAGGCAGTTTGAATTAGTATGGTATAGACAAGTACATATGTTGTTTAGGTGTATGATATTGTCAATACTCTGATATGCCCAGTTCCTTGCTGGGTTGTTAATTCACTGGGGAACTGGAGTCATATGACTCCAGTTCCCCAGTGAATTAACAACCCAGCAAGGAACTGGGCATATCAGAGTATTGACAATATCATACACCTAAACAACATATGTACTTGTCTATACCATACTAATTCAAACTGCCTTAAGAGGTCACAGCCAAAGATGGCTGTCACTGAAATATATATAGCAGTAATAAACGAAGCTAAATTTTAATCATTTGACTTTTATTTAACTTTATTTTATATATATATATATATATATATATATATATATATATATGAAGAGGTGGATTTTCAGGTCTCTACGAAGGTCCGACTTCCACACCGATCTCAAGCTGTGGCACGCCGCCCAGGCCTTGCTCTTCCTCTCAACCACATCATCTTCCGTATTCCCAATCTTTGCTCCCAAATACAGAGTTGACATTGCACTCAGTACTCCTTTGGGAGCCCCTACATGGACACACTAGAAGAGGAAGACCAAGGTTAACGTATGTTGATGCCCTCAGGACAGACACTGGTCTGTTGGAGATGCAGGACATGGCAGCGATAATGAGGGACAGAGACCGCTTGAGAGAACTCGTCCATGGATCTCGGGAATTTTACCCGCCTTAGATATATATATATATATATATATATATATATATATATATATATATATATATATAAGAATAAGAATTAAAATACTAGAGTGCGTTGGAGTAAAACACACTCGTCGTATTATAGAAATGACAGTATAGGATATAGCTCAATGTAATACAACAGAGCCGAAAAATCATAAAAATAGACAAAGAAGCCTTCAATACATCAAAAGTCTCTTAGAGACACTCTCTTACGTTAATCCCAATTCCAACCACCCTAAATCTATGATTAGTTCTATAATTAATGGTGTATCTAATAGAATCTCCACACTCTCTAAGGACATAGGAATCTTTAATTCACATTCAGAGTATTACAATAACGCCCTAGCTAACTCAGGTTACTCTGGTAAAATACATTATAAGAAGGGCAACGTTGAAATGACTCCGATTACCCATAATAACGTAATATCCCATAATATGGCCTTGAATTGGAGTAGAAAACATAGGAATCATAGAAATATTATAGATATATCCAAACCGAACCCTAAGTTTAACTACCGAAATAGTAGTCGGATTAGGGAGTCTAATGTTACGCATATCGAGATCAGTTCTAGGGAGCAGGATAGGCGCTCTGAACGTTCACCCAGTGGTAATGTTTTAACTGCTTCTAATAGTGTTAATTCAACTGATCCTCATATTAACCCTGATCCTATTAATAGGATACCAGATTACGGTAGAGATAGTAAAGGTAGGAATAGGAGAAGTCTCAATACTTACTTTAACCCGCCTTTTGACCTTGAAGTATTAACTAATATCCCTAGGTCTTTCTTTTCTATCTTAGAGAAAAATTTCCCTCCTACTAATAAATATCATGGTATATTTAATAAAAACGTAATTAAACTTTCCTTCTCTACCACCCCTAACATTAATTCTCATCTAGCTAGCACTAACTATAGGAAAATTAGGGATAGCTACTCCTCTTTGCGTACGGCTAATCTAAATAGCTCTATTGATAACTTACCGCCCGAGCAGATCTTATCTCATAATAACCCTAGGAATAATGCATCGCGTAATCAGCTAGTCACTAGTACCCGGAAGTGTAACTGTAGAGTAAGTAATAACTCCCCTTTAAATGGTCACTGCCTCTCTAGGAACATTGTTTATGCTTGAAGTTAAGACTAATTCTTCTTGTAGCACATATATAGGCTCCACATCTAATACTTTTAAAACTAGGTTTAATTCACATATTTCTAATTTTAAGCATATCAAGTTTAAGAACTCTACTTCTTTGGCACACCATATCTGGGATTTAAAAGGGGCTGGTATACCATATAGCCTAAATTGGTGAATAGTAGCACACTCTAATCACCTATCAACACACATTAAATTCTGTAATCTTTGTATCCTAGAGACCCATTCTATAATTTTCTCTAGGAGCATATTGCTTAATAGAAAATCTGAAATATTTTCTTCCTGTCCGCATGCCATTTCTAATTCTTTCTTCTATTATAGACCTAAAAGTTCCGGTAGTTTAAACCGTATCCATTAGCTGCTATATTTCCCTATCTCTTTGGTTTTAGTTCATTTTTATTACCATTATTATTAAGTTTCTACGGTTGTTTCGATTTTCGAATTTTAGTTTTCATAGTCGTATTAGCTACCTTACCATATCTATCATCTTAAACATTATTACCTTTTTACTCAATATTATCGCCTTGTAAGTTTGTATCTTATTGAATAGTTTAATTTTGAGTCTCCTACATCTAAAACTAATGAACCTCCTCCTTTCCACACTTCATATTCGCCCCTGTTTATTATATTATATATTAATTCTACTTTTATACTCCTTTTTATTATATTATATTATATATAATAACTTTTACTTTTATGATCCTTCCTATACTCCATAGTTTCACTTTTTTCTGTTCCCATTGGTCTACCATAGTTTTATTTAGAGTTTTTTTTTTTTTTTTTTTTTTTGGTAACGTAATCCATCTGATCGGATCGTAATGTGTCATATTATAGTTTTTATTGAAATATCATAATTTTATACGACTTTGATGACTTAAACTTTATTCCATTTAGACTTACTAATAATATCTTTTAGGCAATTTTAATATTAATTAATTTAATAAGGTTTTCTATTCAACTCTTTAGTTTAGAATAATAATACCTTCTATATTTACATAATGAATCGTTATACCTACGTACTGTGCTTGTTTTTGTTTTTTATTTTTTTGTTTTTGTTCTTCGTTTTATTTTATTTTATTTTATTTTATTTATTTATTTTTTTTTTTACTACCACTTGATGTCTGTCTCCCTATCATCATCATCATTACTTCTTCACTACCACTAGCTGTTTTGTCTCCCTGTATTAATATACTATATTAATCGCGTAAATATCTCTTAAACATTTTTTATTGACTCTGCCAGTCTGCTTTTATATTTTTATATTATTATATTATTTATCATTATAATATTAATATTTATATATCATATTATTTCTATGTAATGGAATTATACGTATTATTTTATGTTTGATTTTTAGGTACTGTGTTGTTATATTTGTTATATTTATATAATATTTTGTAATATTATGAATGTAAACTGCATATACCCCTATATACTTATTATCAATACTTTATGTACTTATGTATTTATGCATATATATATATATATTTCTCAACATACTCTAGTTTTATTAAGATATTTTTTTCTTGTCCTGTGTAAAACCTTATATTCAACTTGTTGACATTAAGTGATTTGACATTAAGTGATATGTATGTTGTAATTTTGTATATTTTTGATGTCAGTATATTATTATATTATTTCTTGTATAGCATATTTTTTGTATAGTTTATTTTTTGTATAGTTTATGCGCACCATCATGGTGTTTTTATTTTATATTATAAAGAGTATATTTATACTTATTAAGTGTTAGTATGTGTTTGTGTAAATGTGTATATATATGGATGTATATATCTATATACATATATTAAGCTTTATTACCCATTATATTGTATTGTAATTGTCATATTATATTACCATATTGTATTTAATCTATTTGTATTATACTGTAATTTCAACGTTGGTTTGACATTTTACTCAATTTCTTGCCATATAATCTATTTTTATAACTGCAAACTTTTAGTTTTAGCATGCTTTTCCTCCATATCCTTCATATCTCTCATAAGCTTTCATGGATATGAATTCCCTATTGTTCTGAGTTTTGGCTTGTTCTGGCCGTTAATGCTTCTTATCTGTTTAATTGCGCTGATGAGTCCTTATTAATCTGACGAAACATTGTAGGCTAATAAAGACTTTTGATGTATTGAAGGCTTCTTTGTCTATTTTTTATAATATATACATATATATATATATATATATATACATATATATATATATATATATATATATATATACATATATATATATATATACATATATATATATATATATATATATATACATATATATATATATATACATATATATATATATATATATATATACATATATATATATATACACACACATATATATATATATATATATATATATACATATATATATATATATATATATATATATATATATATATATATATATATATATATATACATATATATATATATATATATATATATATATATATATATATATACATATATATATATACATATATATATATATATATATATATATATATATATATATATATATATATATATATATATATATATATATATATATATACACACTTTTTATATTATCGTTGCGAAACTTATTTGGGTTTTGAAGTTCAGATTTATCTGCGGAACATGTTTGGATTTTGAAATTTAAATTTGTCCAGGTACCACGGCTATTTGCCAATATGGGTTTGTTTTTATTGATTTATTATTTTAAATCGAGACAGGCAAACTATATTTATTTATTTGAATTAGTTTATTTCATTCTAGCTAAGTTCGTCTTTTACAATACAAACATTTATGTGTTTTCATATATTAATTTATAATTTATATTAACTTATTTTTCACGGCTCAGAAATGGTTCTTTCTTTCAGCTAATTAATTGTAAGGACTGTTTGAGTTTATAACTCCAAATATAATATAATATATATATATATATATATATATACATATATATACATATATATATATATATATATATATATATATATATATATATATATATATATATATATATATATATATATACATATACATATATACATAGATATATATGTTTTGCAACCGATCACGTTGTGGCTCAATGAAGAATTAATAAATTAAATAATCAGAGCAATATATCATAAATCATGTCTTTAGAATCACTAGGTATAATATATACCATTTTCTCTCCCATTTAGCATAATTAACCATATAAAATATCAATTAGACCAAGCTATAAGAATAAAGGCTCCTATGAAGAAATCTTAGACAAATAACCGAAAGCGGCCTCTTCGCGGTGGCCACGATGGGATATTTATCCAACATTTCAACAGCATGTAGAAATCGACCAGATATACAGTCAACTAAACACAATTAGGTGTAAATTCAAACTTAGTAGAAATGCGTACATACCTAATTATCTCTACCATGGTTTCGTCCGTATTTTAAGACATCCGATAACAGGGAATGTCCAGAGTTTCGGACTCATCAGGAGCGAACTCAAAATTAGACATTTAATTTTCCAAAGTGATCGCGCCAAAAATAGATTCAAAAATGGCAAAGAATCGTGACGTGGCAGCGGTCAAGTTAGAAAGGATGTGATTCGTTGCTTACGGTGGGTAGGCTTGTTGCTAGAAACTAGAGTATGTTAAGAAATATATATATATATATTTCTCAACATACTCTAGTTTTATTAAGATATTTTTTTCTTGTCCTGTGTAAAACCTTATATTCAACTTGTTGACATTAAGTGATATGTATGTTGTAATTTTGTATATTTTTGATGTCAGTATATTATTATATTATTTCTTGTATAGCATATTTTTTGTATAGTTTATTTTTTGTATAGTTTATGCGCACCATCATGGTGTTTTTATTTTATATTATAAAGAGTATATTTATACTTATTAAGTGTTAGTATGTGTTTGTGTAAATGTGTATATATATGGATGTATATATCTATATACATATATTAAGCTTTATTACCCATTATATTGTATTGTAATTGTCATATTATATTACCATATTGTATTTAATCTATTTGTATTATACTGTAATTTCAACGTTGGTTTGACATTTTACTCAATTTCTTGCCATATAATCTATTTTTATAACTGCAAACTTTTAGTTTTAGCATGCTTTTCCTCCATATCCTTCATATCTCTCATAAGCTTTCATGGATATGAATTCCCTATTGTTCTGAGTTTTGGCTTGTTCTGGCCGTTAATGCTTCTTATCTGTTTAATTGCGCTGATGAGTCCTTATTAATCTGACGAAACATTGTAGGCTAATAAAGACTTTTGATGTATTGAAGGCTTCTTTGTCTATTTTTTATAATATATACATATATATATATATATATATATACATATATATATATATATATATATATATATACATATATATATATATATACATATATATATATATATATATATATACATATATATATATATATACATATATATATATATATATATATATACATATATATATATATACACACACATATATATATATATATATATATATATACATATATATATATATATATATATATATATATATATATATATATATATAACATATATATATATATATATATATATATATATATATATATATATATATATATATATATACATATATATATATATATATATATATATATATATATATATATATATATATATATATATATATATATATATATATATACATATATATATATATATATATATATATATATATATATATATATATATATATATATATATATATATATATATATATATATTATATATATATATATATATATATATATATATATATATATACACACTTTTTATATTATCGTTGCGAAACTTATTTGGGTTTTGAAGTTCAGATTTATCTGCGGAACATGTTTGGATTTTGAAATTTAAATTTGTCCAGGTACCACGGCTATTTGCCAATATGGGTTTGTTTTTATTGATTTATTATTTTAAATCGAGACAGGCAAACTATATTTATTTATTTGAATTAGTTTATTTCATTCTAGCTAAGTTCGTCTTTTACAATACAAACATTTATGTGTTTTCATATATTAATTTATAATTTATATTAACTTATTTTTCACGGCTCAGAAATGGTTCTTTCTTTCAGCTAATTAATTGTAAGGACTGTTTGAGTTTATAACTCCAAATATAATATAATATATATATATATATATATATATACATATATATACATATATATATATATATATATATATATATATATATATATATATATATATATATATATATATATATATACATATACATATATACATAGATATATATGTTTTGCAACCGATCACGTTGTGGCTCAATGAAGAATTAATAAATTAAATAATCAGAGCAATATATCATAAATCATGTCTTTAGAATCACTAGGTATAATATATACCATTTTCTCTCCCATTTAGCATAATTAACCATATAAAATATCAATTAGACCAAGCTATAAGAATAAAGGCTCCTATGAAGAAATCTTAGACAAATAACCGAAAGCGGCCTCTTCGCGGTGGCCACGATGGGATATTTATCCAACATTTCAACAGCATGTAGAAATCGACCAGATATACAGTCAACTAAACACAATTAGGTGTAAATTCAAACTTAGTAGAAATGCGTACATACCTAATTATCTCTACCATGGTTTCGTCCGTATTTTAAGACATCCGATAACAGGGAATGTCCAGAGTTTCGGACTCATCAGGAGCGAACTCAAAATTAGACATTTAATTTTCCAAAGTGATCGCGCCAAAAATAGATTCAAAAATGGCAAAGAATCGTGACGTGGCAGCGGTCAAGTTAGAAAGGATGTGATTCGTTGCTTACGGTGGGTAGGCTTGTTGCTAGAAAGCGCAGTCCAACTTGACGCTGCCACGTCATGATTCTTAGCCATTTTTAATCTATTTTTGGCGCGGTCACTTTGGAAAATTAAATGTCTAATTTTGAGTTCGCTCCTAATTATACCGAAACTCTGGACATTCCCTGTTATCGGATATCTTAAAATACGGACGAAACCATGGTAGAGGTAATTAGGTATGTACGCATTTCTTCTAAGTTTGAATTTACACCTAATTGTATTTAGTTGACTGTATATCTGGTCGATTTCTACATGATGTTGAAATGTTGGATAAATACTCCATCATGGCCACCGTGAAGAGGCCGCTTTCGGTTATTTGTCTAAGAATTCTTCATAGGAGCCTTTATTCTTATAGCTTGGTCTAATTGATTTTTTATATGGTTAATTATGCTAATTGGGAGAGGAAATGGTATATATATTATATCTAGTGATTCTAAAGACATGATTTATGATGTATTGCTCTGATTATTTAATTTTTTAATTCTTCATTAAGCCACAACGTGACCGGTTGCAAAACATATATATCTATGACTTTATATATATGTAAACCTTTATATGTAATAATCTCCCGTTAGGTTGAGATACAATTTGGCGATATTGGGCCGCGCTTTCTAGCAACAAGCCTACCCGCTGTAAGCAACTAATCACATCCTTTCTAACTTGACCGCTGCTACGTTACGATTCTTAGCCATTTTTGAATCTATTTTTGGCGCGATCACTTTGGAAAATTAAATGTCTAATTTTGAGTTCGCTCCTGATGAGTCCGAAACTCTGGACATTCCCTGTTATTGGATGTCTTAAAATACGGACGAAACCATGGTAGAGGTAATTATGTATGTACGCATTTCTTCTAAGTTTGAATTTACACCTAATTGTGTTTAGTTGACTGTATATCTGGTCGATTTCTACATGCTGTTGAAATGTTGGATAAATATTCCATCGTGGCCAGCGCGAAGAGGCCGCTTTCGGTTATTTGTCTAAGATTTCTTCATAGGAGCCTTTATTCTTATAGCTTGGTCTAATTGATTTTTTATATGGTTAATTATGCTAATTGGGAGAGGAAATGGTATATATTATATCTAGTGATTCTAAAAACATGATTATGATATATATATATATATATATATATATATATATATATATATATATATATATATATATATATATATACGTTATTCCGGGTTGAGTCGGAGGTAACCACAGTAAGTAAGGTACTCAATACATTGCAGAGTATAAAAGTTTTAATATAGATGAGATTCTACAGGACTAGAACTGTTTCATTCTTTAGAAATAATCAGGAATCCTGGGATTCCTGATGATTTCTAAAGAATGAAACAGTTCTAGTCTTGTAGAATCTCATATATATATATATATATATATATATATATATATATATATATATATATATATATATATATATACAGTTCAAGAATAACCAATCTTAAAGAGAGAGATGGAGATAGGACAGGAGATATGAGTGGAGAGATTGGTGAATTAGTTAGAAGCCAAAGCGTAAAGGCATGCGCTCAATGTGCAATATGCAGTAGAAAGCAGCTAGCTGACTGGGTTCGTGCAGAAGTTAGGTGCGCAGAGCTGGAAATACTCATTAGTTAAGCAAAACAAGACCGCAAATTTCACAAGGAAGATATTATTAAAAGATTGTCAACATATTTTAGTTTGATGTAAGGAATGTAGAGAATAATAATAATAATATTAATAATAATAATGTCCGTTTACAATTGTTTCGCTACTCCATATGATATTTCTGGATCAGATGATTATATATCATAATTGATCTGGTTCAGTTGAAAATAATGAACATATTTAAAAGACAGAGCGGCTCATCGGAACTTCAAAGGAATATAAATTTAAATAATTGTTTCTACTTTTGGCACAAAGCCAGCAATTATCCCAGTGTATTACTGGTACTTTATTTTATCGATCCCGTAAGGATGAAAGGCAAAGTTAACCTCGGCGGGATTTAAACTCAGTCCGTAAAGGGACGTAACTGTGCTGCAAAGCATGGCGCCCGACCCTCTACCGATACTGCCAATTCACCGCCCTTTATAATATAAATTAAAATAATGAAAGAATGCTACATAATATAATGTTCCATATATTGGTTTTTACTATGGTGACTTGGTTGCATCAGTTGTCAGCCATAATCAAGCAGTATTCATCTGCCGAGGCTGCATCTATATATATATATATATATATTGAGTTTATGTTGGTTGTATACCAACACCTCAGTATGCAGGCTGGAGCACTCGACGAAGTGCGCAGGTTGGTTTGGTTACTCCGGAGTAGTGTAAAATAAAGTTAAATAAAAGTCAAATGATTAAAATTTAGCTTCGCTTATTACTGCTATATATATTTCAGTGACAGCCATCTTTGGCTGTGACCTCTTCAGGCAGTTTGAATTAGTATGGTATAGACAAGTACATATGTTGTTTAGGTGTATGATATTGTCAATACTCTGATATGCCCAGTTCCTTGTTGGGTTGTTAATTCACTGGGGAACTGGAGTCATATGACTCCAGTTCCCCAGTGAATTAACAACCCAACAAGGAACTGGGCATATCAGAGTATTGACAATATCATACACCTAAACAACATATGTACTTGTCTATACCATACTAATTCAAACTGCCTGAAGAGGTCACAGCCAAAGATGGCTGTCACTGAAATATATATAGCAGTAATAAGCGAAGCTAAATTTTAATCATTTGACTTTTATTTAACTTTATATATATATATATATATATATATATAAACACATATATATATATATATATATATATGTATGCATATAAATATATATATATATATATATATATATATATATATATATATATATATATATATATATATATATATATATATGTGTGTGTGTATGTATATATATATATATATATATGTGTGTATGTTTATATATATATATATGTATGTATATATATGTATATATATATATATATGTATATATATATAAATGTCTATATATATATATATATATATATATATATATATATATAATTCAGGAATGAAGGTTTACATGGTTTGCTATACAAAAAAGTTTTTAATCACATAGCTTACATTTGTTTCACTGAACTGGTATGTCTAGAGATCGCTATCCGCTTAATTTTGCGTTACTCGATCGCCAATACAGAATTATAACCAGTCAGATCTTCGGAGCATGCGAGAATGAAGAAAATACACAGGCAACGCAAAATGGAGCGGGTAGCGATCTCTAGACATACCAGTTCAGTGAAACAAATGTAAGCTATGTGATTAAAAACTTTTTTGTATAGCAAACCATGTAAACCTTCATTCCTGATTTATTATTACTCCAAGTGTTTACAACATAGGAATTACAGCATACCCGCAGCATCACTATGAAAACGCCTTGTTGAGTCAAACCAAGCCAAGCGTTAATATCATCCACTACCTGGAATACCATAACTGGACTTTACCTAAGTGGACTGCATTTAACTATTATTTGTTAATCCGTATATATATATATATATATATATATGTATGTGTATATATATATATATATATATATATGTATATATATATATATGTATGTATATATATATATGTATGGTGCTACTGGTAACATGTATCCCAGTACAACCTGTCCCATGGTCGGGTCGTTGGCGACTAAACTGGCAACCCCACCAAGGTTTCTTGGTGAGGAGGGTGACTTTGGACATCCTGCAGGACTAAAAACAAAACCTGTCAAAGGGCAAAGGAGCTCTTAAGAGTCAATGGCCATCCAAAATCACCGGGAGAGATGACACCTTAGCCTTTGTCAAGGCAGAATTCTAGGAGAAGGAAAACTCTGATATAACACCTGCAACCCTGATGGTATCCAATGATGTTGACTTGTTCTTCTTTTTGGTAAATATCATCTTGGTTAAGAGAGTGGGACTGGCTTTGTGCAGTGCCTTTGCTCACTATAAAAGCTTCACGGCACAGGCATTGCTTTATATCTGGAGATCTCTCTGCACTTGTCGTCACATGGTACCATGGGCCCAGCACTATGTGTCAGTAATTGTCACAAGTGTAGTGTTTGTACCAGAGTTTTCAAGTCGCTGGCTCGACTAAAAAGTCACACTCGTT
>CAXHJY010000348.1:12500-40066 GCA_964016885.1 Eledone cirrhosa | reverse complement strand
ACTGATTAAAATGACTCTTCTCTTTAGTTTCAACACAGTCTCGAATTAACTCACTTGCTGGACAAGTAGAACCACGGAATATTTAGTTATATTTATACTTGGATCAACTATATTTTTCATTCTTTCAAAAAGTCTATAAAGTAGCAGTGAAATCCTGGAGTAGGGAAGCAATTTAATATCATGGTCATTAAGGGGCGGTGGGTCGGCAGTATCGGTAGAGTGTCAGACACCATGCTTTGCAGCATAGAGTTATAGCCCTTTACGTTCTGAGTTTAAATCCTAATAAGGGTAGCTTTGCTTTTCATCCTTACAGGGTTGATAAAATAAAGCACTAGTAATGCACTGGGGTAATTGCTGGAACTTGTGCCAAAAGTAGAAACAGTTATTATTATTAAAGGGCAATCGGTGAATTGGCACAGTCGTTAGGGCGTCGGATTAAATGCCTTGGTATTATCTTTTGCCTCTCTGCACTCTAAGTTCAAATCTGGTCGAAGTTAACTTATAAAAGGGTGGTGGATTAGCAGTGTTGGTAAAGTATCGGTCAACATGCTTTGCAACATAGTTACGTCCCTTTACATTCTGAGTTCAAATCCCGCAGAGGTTAGCTTTGCCTTTCATCCTTACAGAGTCGATAAAATAAAGCACTGATAAGTGCTGGGGTCGATTTAATGGACTTTCCCTCTCCTTCAAATTGCTGGCCTTATGCCTAAAGTAGACACTATTATTATTATTGAGCTAAAATCCTGTCGAGGTTAGCTTTGCCTTTCATCCTTACAGGGTTGATAAATTAAAGTACCTGTAACATATTTGGATCGATTTAATCGACTTTCGGTCTTTCAAAATTGCTGGCCTTGTGCCTAAAACAGAAACTGTTATTATTGTTATTGTATAGAGTAGTGAACTATTGGAAATGGTACAGCACTACTTATATCACTGAGTTATCTCCCTTCTCGTTTCCAGTTCATATCCTGCTGAAATTGACTTAAAATATTAATTATCCTGCCAAAGTTAGTGAACACCAGTTATATATTAAGTTAATCCAATTCATTATACCGTCCTTCTAATTACATTCTACCAATGGATGAAACCATTATTACTGTTATCATAATAATCATTTTTATTATTAAGAAAACTTTCTTCTATAAATTTGTAATTTTATCCATAAGCAAGACATTTTTGTTGCTGTAGTTGTCAGGGGTTGATAAAATAAAGTACCTGTCATATACTGATGTCGATGTAATCGACTTCTCCCTCTCAACTAGCTGTTGTCCTTGTTCCAATAAAATAAAATACCAGGGGGTCGATTTAATCGAATTTCCATTTCCCCCATCAAGTTGCTGTTCTTGTCTTTTAGAACGTCCCCTTTACGATCTGAGTTCAAATCCCGCCGAGGTTGACTTTGCCTTTCATCCTTACGGGGTCGATAAAATAAAGTACCAGTATATGCACTGGATAATTGCTGGCCTTGTGCTTAAAGTAGAAACAAATTATTGTTAAAACGTGCAATTTAGTGCCATGATTGACTTTGCCTTTCGTTTTTCTGTGGAGGGGGAACACTTTAAAAGAAGTTCCAGTTGAGTAATGGGGTTGACTAAATCAACTACACCCCCCCTACTGATAATCTACAGATTGTGCCTACTTTAGAAATCATTATTTTTCGGTGAATTGGCAGTATCGGTAGAGGGTCGGACGCCACTTTGACGCATAGTTACGGCCCTTGCCATTTTGAGTTCAAATCCCGCCGAGGTTAACTTTGCCTTTCATCCTTACGGAGTTGATAAAATAAAGTACCAGTAATGTACTGGGTAATTGCTGGCCTTTGTGCCAAAAAGTAGAAACAATTATTTTTATAAGAACATAACCAGATAGCATCAGACTAAATGTTATTATATAATTCCCATTTAGGTTCGCTTTGCCTTTCAGCCTTATGGAGTCGATGAAATAAAGTACCGGTAACGCACTGGGGTTGATTTAATCAAATTTTCCTTCCACCAAAATTGTTGGCCTTGTGCCTAACTCAGAAAGTATTATATAAAAGAGTTTATTTCTGATTATATTCTGAATTTAGTTACCCACAAGGTGTTTGGGGGCAATTTTACTGTCCATCCCCTCAGCATTGGTAAAACAGTGCTATTAATGTACTTTCGTTGATTCAATTAATTTAAACTCTTCCCTACAAAATGTGTCAAAGTTAAAAATTGTAATAATAAATATCCTTATTACTCACTTCAGATATTTTAAGTGCCTTAAATTCTAAAGAATAAACCAGTTTTTACAAACTATTTTTCTAGTCAACAAGGAGAGTATTTGAATCTATTTTTTGACATATTATGTTCATATTTGTTTTAATTGCTTAAACATTCCAATAAATAGCTATGTGTATAAATGTTTTTTACATTGATGAAAACTAAATAAAATTGAACAAACCAGAAACTTTTTCTCTCAATTTACTTTTTTCTTTGCTTCCTGATATCAGTAAGCAAGCATTTATTGTTAGAGTTAATGTAAAGAATGATGTGCTCATGCACAAAGATGGTACAAAATAGCTTATAAAATAGGATGAAGACCTATAAAAGATGGAAAAAGAAATTGCCAGAAAAACACTGCTATGAGGAATATTTCCTAAATGCCCTATTTTATAGTATCTCTGCACATGAGTACATCATTCTTTACATTATATATATATTCTTCAAAAGCCCAAGAGATCGACTACCAATATTGTTTATTGTTTAATTTTTTTTTTTCAAAACTTATTGTTGATTATAGCAGCGAATTGGTAGTCATTAAAATGTCAGATAGAATATTTTGTGGTGTTTGTTTCAACTCTCTACACTGACTGAGGTCAACATTGCCTTTCATCTGTTCGAGGTTAATAAAAAAAAAAAAAATTAAAAGAAAAAAAAAAAAGTACCATTTCAGTACTGAGGTCGATATATTTCTCTATATCTCTTTCTTGCCCACCTTTTTATCAAACTCTCTGCTTCTTTGGAAAAAAACCCAGCTGTGATCAGATATGGAAAGATGGACTCCACTAAATTTAAAGTGCCCAAGATATGCTGTATATTATTACACCATCCCTACAATTCTACCAGTAGTTACAACTTCACCAGTGCTGGACTTACCTATAAGTTAACCCTAAGGAGCAGCATTTAAAAAAATATATTTTTACTTTATCGTTAGTTTTTATTCTTTAACACAAATCATAAAAAAATACATATATATATGTAATTTAATATATATGTAATTTATTTAATATCATTGAATATTATACTCCAGAAAAATTTGTCGAGTGCTTCGAATCAGTTATATTTGTTGAATTACCAACAAATTAAATATCCCTTTTGCTTATATATATAAACGGAAAAAATGAAACGAAATTTCATTTCCCACTCTTAGTACGGCTGTTACTTAAATATAAGTATGTACACGTACATACTACTGTACGTCTGTATACATATATGTATGTATGTATATATATACATACACGCACACATATATATATGTACGTATGGATTCACCGAACATTTATTATAATGCTCGGTGTGTTTGTAAACAAACATCCCGTATTAAGCCGTAGTGTCCAGCAACCATCGCTGCTCGTTTGTTCAACACTGACAAAGGAACGCTGTACTAGTTTCAAGCTTATTAGCTATCGTCAGCAACGTATACCTCCCCGCCAGATTGTTGAACGTATATACTTACCTTATGCATATTAACGGCTGAGTAGCCCAATTTGTATATCGAGTGGGTTAATCGGCCGGGTGCACCGAAAACGATAAACGGAAAAAATTAAACGAAATTTCATTTCCCACTCTTAGTACGGCTGTTACTTAAATATAAGTATGTACACGTACATACATATATGTATACAGACGTACAGTAGTATATATATATATATATATATATATATATATATATACATACATGCACACACATATATATATATGTACGTATGGATTCACCGAACATTTATTATAATGCTCGGTGTGTTTGTAAACAAACATCCCGTATTAAGCCGTAGTGTCCAGCAACCATCGTTGCTCGTTTGTTCAACACTGACAAAGGAACGCTGTACTAGTTTCAAGCTTATTAGCTATCGTCAGCAACGTATACCTTCATGCCAGATTGTTGAACGTATATACTTACCTTATGCATATTAACGGCTGAGTAGCCCAATTTGCATATCGAGTGGGTTAATCGGCCGGGTGCACCGAAAACGATAAATGGAAAAAATGAAACGAAATATATATAGAAAGAGAGGGAGATAGGTAAAATCCTGACCATGGTGTCAAACGGTTTTGGTTTGACACGAGCTGAAACTGCTTGGCGTTGTGGTCACGATTTTGCACATCCCTATACCCACTCTACATCTCCCCATGTATCGAGGACTGACATGATTAGTGATATCCTCAGCACTGCAGACTCTATTTATATATATATATATATATATATATATATATATTATATATATAAATAAATAAATTTGTGTGGGCTGGGCGCTTTTTGCTGTGTCATCATCACGACCACTTTACAGTGTAGGTTGGGGGCTTTTACTGGATGCATACTTTGTACTGCCCTCGTGGGAGATGTATAGGAGCGTGGGGTGGGGTGGTACATACTGTATATATGCTTCAGTTTTAGCCATATATAGGTATGTATATATACATATGTATAATTAATAAAGGAAACAAAACAAACACAGGGATGTAAAAATACGCAGTTATATTAGGCTCACGCTTAGGGGAAATGGAGGAGGGTTTAACGTTTTGGACAGAAGTCCTTCATCAGGAAAGTTCAGATAAGGAGAGAGAAGGTAGATGTACGAAAGTAGTGTGTGAAAGTTAGGAAAAGGTTGTTGAGATGAGATTAATAGATTGAGGGGTGTAGGCGAAAGGTCTGGCCTTTGGGACAGGGGCTGAAGTGGAGGGTACAGGGGTGTCATGGGTGTGGTTGTGTGTGTACACATACATATACAAACACACATATATTCATATACATCCGACCCGCTAGAATTAGCAGCAAAATTCCCTTCGAATCATACACTGTGTTATTAAAAAGGAAAGGAAGCATGTGTATGCAAGATAATGTAATCATGAAAACTATATTTTAAACAAAAACGAGATAATCACAGCTGGAGTGTCTTCGATTATCCATCTATTAGATCAGAGATGACATGACGCCACCACCACCACCATTGTAAAGAAGGAGTATTTCCCCCTCCCAACGCACAACCACCACTAATAACAGCAGCAGCACTAACAACTGTCAGAAGACAACGTGGGAGCATCTACGTGGTTTCTCTACCTGCTGGAAATAGCAGCCAATTCTCTCTCCAATTACACTATACTGTCTTCTACATAAAAGGGAATGGCTCATTAGCTAACGTAGTCGTATATATGTAATGTCCAGTGAGATAGATGAAATTGTCTATCAGGGATTGACTTGCCACAAAACAACAACAGCAAGCTACGTTAAACTATCGCAACCCCTTCTTTCAGATACAACATCAATAGCTGCAGCAATACACACTCCTACACCGCCACCAACTTGCAGCAATACACGCCCTACACCACCACCACCACCCATCCGCAGTAACACTCCCACTACTGTCGTAATTACCACCACTACACCACCACCAACTTGCAGCAATACACACCACTACATCGTCACCATCTTAATTACCACTACTACACCACCATCATCCTAATTACCAACACTACGCCGCCACCCACCCGCAGTAACACACGCCACTACTGTCATAATTACCACCACAACACCGCCACTAACTTGCAGCAACACACTACCACTACATCGCCACCCACCTGTAGCAAGACATACCACCACCATCCTAATTGCCACTACTTCACCGCCACTAGCTTGCAACAATACACACCCCTACACCGCCACCAACTTGCAGCAAACACACCACCCTACACCATCACCCATTTTTTTTTTCTTTCATTACAAGCAGTGAGTTACAAGACGTTTCTTCCCCCGTGTTTCGATTGCGCAAACTTTCCTCTCCACCACCTCGAAATTTAGTAGTAGTTCTGCCATTTATAACGAATTAACTTTGCCTTTCATCCTTTCTGGATGGATAAAATATAGTAGTACCAGTCAAATACTGAGGTCGATGTAAATTATTTCTCCCCCTTCTCTCTTCAAAACTTCTAGCCATGTGCCTGAATTAGAAATCATCCCACCGAGGTTAGTCTTGCCTTTCATCCTTACAGGGTCGATAAAATAAAGTACCAGTCACGCACTGAGGTCGATTCGATCGACTTTCCCCCGCCCCCAGAATTTCTGGCCTTGTGCCTAAATCAGAAACGATTATTATTGTTACCAACAACCACTGAGAAGTAACTCCCACCACCCTCTCCCCTCCCTACCTGCTTTCTTTATTCTTCTCTGTTCCTCATTTCTTCATTACTCGGATTACCACGGAGTCGTACAACTTTAGAAATTGGATTGGCAGGTAGGTAAAAATATTTCTTGTGAAACTTTTATTGACGTTTTCAGTGTGTGTAGATAGATGCACATACCTATATGTATATTTGTGTGTTTACGTATGAGTTAATGCATACACATACAAATCTACACTCACACACACATATATATAAACATTTATATTTGTTGAATTACCAACAAATTGAATATCCCTTTTGCTTATATATATATATATATATATATATATATATATATATATATATAATGTGTGTGTGTAGAACATCATATGAGTTAGTGTTTGAGTGTTATTGCGCCTTATTATCAATGTATGTATGTTACACAACAATAATTTAATATACAAGTATACACGTTAGTATGCATATAAGTATGTATACGAACACACTAAATGGGTGTGTATGTGTGTAACTTGCTAAGATATACAGGTGTGTATAATTGATTTTGTTATTTTCAGTTGACAACATTCTACCTGTTTGTATTGGCTCATGTTTTGTCTTTCGTCCAGTTAACAAAACCAATTATTGTTCATTACAAATAAAAAAGAAATCTTTATATATATTATTCTCTCAACTTTCAGAGTTTTTTATTATCGTTATAAACTGTTTCTCCTTTTAATATATAGATACATGTAGTTTGGACTTGTATATAACTTTTCAATATAAGTGTGATATCGATGTGCGTGTACCCGTGTATATATGTGGGGGGGGGGGGGACATAAACATCACATAGTACGTACAAAATATAAGTAAAGGTAAAATAAAATCTATTGTTTTTAATAGCCAATATTATGAAATGTAGTTTACCTGATAAAGAATATACTAAAACTGTATAAGCTTCAACATCAAGTTAAACAAAAAGACAAAATCTGTTTTATTTTTTACTACGTGTTTTTTTTCGTTGTTTTTTTTGTCTGTTGGGGGGTCTTTGTCCGGTGGGGACGTTGTCTGGGTGGGTCTTTGTCAGGGTGGGGATTTTATCCGATAGGCTTTTGTCTGGGTGGGTCTTTGTCCGATGGGGATTCTTTCTAGTTGGGTCTTTGTCCAGTGGTGACTTTGTCTAGTCGAGTCTTTGTCCGGAGGGTATTTTGTCATAGACCCAGTGAGAATTAATGACATATTCAGAGCGACACCGAATTGAGTTAACGTGGTCGCTTGACCTGCTGTAAATAAAAGCTAAACCTCTCTCAAATCATCTTGAAAAAAAAAATGAAAAAACGCCTAAATACTCCTAATAATGTTGAGGGATCACGGCTGGAACGACTTTGAACTGAAGTTTGCCTCCCGTTCATGGCTGACCTAGGGTTAATATAACAACACATGCTATCCGCTATGGATGTACCTTTTTTTTATATATATTCTATTGAAAGTTTGTGGATAAACAATTTATACAACTGCAAAAACCTCAAGGTAATAGACGTAGATGAAAGTATTCCTTTGAACTCTTTGCGTGTGCAAATCTGCACATTTTTTAAAAAGTCCGGTTTAATTTTTGTTTAGTGAAAATCTTTTAAATACTAATACAACCTTTTCCCCGAACCTTTTTTCTTCAAAATAAGGGTGCGCCGTATAACCCGAAAAGCAACAACGGTTAGATGAATTCAACCTGTAATAAAAACCGGTTTGAGGACTGGGTGCACCGCAGCTTACTTCTGATGTTGGTGGCGGTTACATGTGGGGTTTGTTGTGTTTTCTTGCTGAATATTTTCAAATTAACGTAATGTTGATCCATAAATTTCTCCGACTAATATAACAAAACTAGTTATGTAATCATATAAACCGGAGCCAACTTCTTGATATAACTTACGCTGGTACGTCAGAAATGCGCTCACCCATCCAACTGACTATTAAAACGTGTGTCTGGTTCAGAAACTTAAAATAAGAGCTTATTTTTCTTATATTCAGATTGAGTCATAAATAAGCGGGTAATCCAACATTTATAATTCAAGAGGATATTATTTACTAAAATTCAGTACGAAATTATAAATATATCAAACAAAAGTAGTTTAAAATGTGTAATTAAAGTAAATGTTCAAAAGGCTGACCCCGTTCCTCAATACATTGTGAACCTTACAATAAAAATGCATTAACTTTTCGGTTACTTATGACTCATCCTATATCTGAGCTTTGCAGTGGTCGGGAAAGCTAACAATAAGCGATGTTGGAGGCTCCATTCCCCATGGAATACGGACAAAAATACCCACACAGTAAATAAATTAAAAACTAAACTGAACATTTTCGCTAATAATGATAACATTGCAAATCTTCAATTAATTCAAAATACACGCGAGATGGAAATTTTTCAAATGAAATTTGTATGAAAAATATAAATGAGCTATCTAACTTCCGATCATATTCAAATTGTTATTTTTATTTTATTTTGCGGGGTTGTTGTCACCGGCCCATTCCCAGTTGGGCCATTTCGCTCATTCCGTGAATGAACGGTTTCCTTTATTAGTTTATAAAGAGAAATGAGCTTTTTCAAGCTGATGTGTGTTCGACACGTTACATGAAAATGAATCTATCTATCGTGATCCTATGACAAATTACAAGCTGTGCAACATTCATGTACACCGAAACTAATGAGAAATCCATTCAACCTGCTAGAATTGACGGCCAAATCTTCAAATCATGACTACCGCCACGAAGGACAGATTGACCAACACAATTCTAGATTCACTGCAGCTGAATAAAAGACGACATAATCACGACTGGAATGTCTTTTCTTTATACGATGTATACGCGCGCGCGCGTGTGTGTGTATGTGTGTAAATAGAAAAAGTCAGTTGCCCAAACTTAAACGTAAATACATCTAGAACAAACCAAAGCTGTCTAAGAAATCAAACACGTAAACCCCCATACATCCTCACACAATGACCCTTACCGCATAAGGAAAGTAAATCACATTCGACCTTCTGAACTATGTCCTAAACTTCTACATTTACTGGCATGGGGACGACGGATAACATCAGGCTGCAGCCATCAAATACAGATTAAAATTGAAGCCAAAAATTTCTGCTTTCACTATATACGGATGGAATTAGTTGTCGAAACAAGAAGAGCTCAGCAGTTGGGCCCTGTCTCTTTTTTAATATAGTCACACTCTACTATCGCAAGTATCGATTACTCTGTTGAATAATGGTCTTAGTTTAATACTGGTTTCATCCTGATATATATATGTATGCATGCATGTATGTATGTAAAAGGTAAACAGAAATAACAACGCAATCGGTACAGTATATGGAAGGGATATATTAGGTTAACGCTTGATATAGCAGGAAGAGGGTCTTAACGTTTCCGACTCTAGTCCTTCATAAGAAGAAAGAATGAGAAATAAAATAGATTGAGGGGACGGGCGGGTTGGAATTGGAAAAATGTCTTTAGATAAAAATAACAGGTTCATTCATGTTGACATCTCTTGCAAAACCGTTTTGTGTATGATTTTATATATATATATATTAGAAAATCCCACTTTAGGGTTGTGAGCCTCCGGCCACCGCACACCACACCATACCCACAAGGGTGAAACCAGAAATTGTTTGCTTCAACCTTTAATCTTGGCTAATAATAAATATTTGCTCTACGGGTTTTTTTTTTCTCACTCGCTTTGATCATATATTTTTGTACATTATAATTGTGAGGTTTCTTGCAATAATTGTGCCAAAAGTAGAAACAATAATTAATTGTATTTATGATGTGTTTATATTTGTGTTGATATCTTCATTCTGTAAGAATTATAAATTATCTGTAATGTATTAACATTACAACTATGAATAAAATTGCGTGTGTGTGTGTGTGTATATATATATGTGTGTGTGTGTGTGTGTGTACAACCCTTATCAAGTCCTCTCTGGGTTTTACTCTTTGCATTTATTATTACTACTATATATATCCAGGAGATTCCAACCAGAATGGTTGCATTTTTTAAGGGTATGTCAATATTTATTTATTTATAAAACTAACCTATATTTTGGCAGTATCGGTAGAGGGTCAGACGCCATGCTTTGACGCTTAGACGCCCTTGCCATTCTGAGTTCAAATCCCGCCAAGGTTAACTTTGCCTTTCATCCTTACGGGGTCGATAAAATAAAGTACCAGTAATACACTGGGTAATTGCTGGCCTTGTGCCAAAAGTAGAAACAATTATATTTTATCTGATGAAAGCGCACCATAGTTTGCTCTGGTGGCCCTTGAAATATGTATAATGAAATAAATATAGTTTCCATTTAATATATTGTATATATATATATTATGTTTATGCATTTGTTTTGCAAGATTCTTGATGTGAAATCGTGTGTTTAAACGGATATTGTCATATTTGGGATGGTCATGTGGCCAGTATTGCCAATAAAAAGAAACACACGCACCATATGATTTTCACTTTATTCTTATTATTAATTCCATCGCGGTCCCTCCCCCGTCAGCTTGGTGCTCCTTAGGAGCCCCAATCACAGACCTGGCCTTCGAGTCAACCTTCCAATCGAAGATGGTTGGCCTTGAGCAGCTGCTGAGGAATATCGAAGTTATCGAACCCCATCAAGGTTTCTTCATACTCAGGAACTACATGTCTATTCCTAAGCTTCTGTATCTGCTCAGGGTCAGCCCCTCTCACAGATTTCCGTCCTGCCTCCAACGCTTCGACGACCTAATCTTCGAGAGACTCGAGTGTCTGGTCAATGTTAGATTCTCTCCAGAGTCCCGCGATCAGGCTACGTTGCCCAAGCGATTTGGGGGTCTTGGTCTTCGTAAGTGTTCGTCCCTCTCTCTCTCCTGCTTCCTTTCCTCCACCCACGCTTGCTCCACCCTGCTGAGCAGCATCCTCTCCTCTCCAACATGGACTAGTTCCAACAGGGAGTTGGGTGAAGCTCTCCAGCATGGAGTGTGTTGGGTTTGTCTCTTCCTGAGAAGGTGGAGGACAGTCGAAGTCAGAGAGCTTGGGACAGCATAAATTCGAAGGCCACCTTCGACTCCCTCTTCGTCCAGTCAGATCAGTTTGCAAGGTGCCGCTTACTCTCTGCCAGCGCCAAATACTCAGGCGACTGGGTCGATGCCCTACCCGTGGCCAACGTTGGTGGCCTACTCAGTCTGGACGAACTTCGTGTCTCCATCGCCCTCAGAGTGGGAGCTGACGTCTGCATGGGTTTGAGGTGCCGATGCGGCAAACTCCTCGACTCTACAGGCCTCCACGGTCTTTCTTGCCGCCTGAATGCCGGCCGCTTCGCGCGTCACACGGAGCTAAACCTCATTTTGAAGAGAGCTTTGGCCCGGGCGAATATCCCCTCAGTCTTGGAACCATCTGGGTGGTGCAGAAGTGACGGAAAAAGACCTGACGGTCTTAGCCTGTGCCCCTGGTCGAGAGGCAGGTGCCTTGTCTTGGACGTCACTGTTTGTGACTCTTTTGCTCTTTCCCACATCCTGGATGCTGCGGTTAGGACGAGAGCCACAGCTTCTGCAGCCGAGCGGAGTAAGACCCTCAAATACTCTGATCTGTCGGCCAGCTACATTTTTCAGCCTGTGACTTTCGAGACGTTTGGGGGAGTCGGGCCGCTGACTGCGAGGTTCCTTTCCTCACTGGCGGCTCGCCTAATAGAGGTGACTGGCGAATCTCGCGAGGGTGCTTGGCTGTTTCAGCGCATCAGCCTCGCCATCACCAGAGGCAACGATATGAGTGTGCTGGCTTGCCTAAAAAATCATTAGAGAGGTTGCTGTCTTTTGCTCTGATGTTGGCTCCGTTGTTCACCCCTTCCTTTACATTTTCTTTAATATTGTAACATTGAAGGAATATATCTTTCATTGTATCATCCTTTATAGTGTTACCGAAGAATTTGTACTGTATATATTATTAGTTATTCATTAGTTTGTCAAAGTTCTTTAGTCCCACATTCTGTGACCTCCTCAATGACTATATGATGGAATAGCAGATTAAGACCAGAAAAAAGAGGGAGCACGAATAACTAGTAACAAAGATATACTGAAAATCCTATGGTGCACGTGTTTCTTTTTATTGGTAATATTGGCGACATGGCCATCCCCAAATATAACTGTGTGTGTATGTGTGTGTGTGCGCGCGCGCGCTTCTTTCACTTTCGTGACACTCCATGCCTTCTGCTATAAAGAGGTCATGTAAACAACTGTCTAACTGTAGAAACCCAAAATATCTTATCTATAATATTCCAGGACACCTCTAAAATATCTCTACCGTGGTACAGACTCTTTAGGGAGATTCGTAAACTGTTATTCGCGGAAATTATCACACAGTGTTTATTAGAGAGAAAGAAGTACGTATAAACTTATAAGATAGTTTTTTTTTCTTCTTTTTGTTGTGTAATTACGAACTAGCTCTTTCCAATCTTAATGTCATTCGATTCACATCTATTTGGGTTTGTGCCAGATACCTACACACATTCCACCAGCTTGCAGTATTTTGATATTGGTTGGTAGCATTTTTTACGCAGCTGCTAATAACAACCTGTTTATGTAATGTTTACAGCTAATAATATAAACACAGTTTCTGGGGCAATATATATATACAGAGAGAGAAAGGGAGATGTCTATGATGCATTTGGACTTTATTATCCTTTATTATCTGTTTCTGATTATATATATATATATATATATATGTGTGTGTGTGAGAGAGTTGGTGGACAGCTTTGGTTCTGTGTATATTTACGTTTAAGTAAGGCAACTGACGGTCTTGTATATATGTGTCATATATTGATACCTTGTCAACTAAGTCTCCCGTTGACATAAGTTCCTTAGTGCGATCGGCTGTTATTACATTTGTGTTCGTGGATAACATTGTAGGACTTGTAAAACTTTTTTATTTTCCTTGTATCGTATGGGTCGGGTGTAGGTTTATGTTGGTTACGTTTGCTTTACGTTCATGTTAAAGCAATTAACAGCCATATATATATCATCATCATCACCATCGTTTTACGTCCATTCTTCCACGCTAGCATGGGTTAGACGGGTTGTCCTGTTGTGGGCAGTGCCAGGTCAGGTGGCCTTGTTTTGCTCATACGGGAACTGATTTGGGCTTGATTTCTACAGCTGGATGCCCTTCCTAACACCAACCTCATTTACAGTGAGTACTGGGTGGGGCGGTGGAAGCATTTCTGAATGGGGGGGGGGGATTTGGTCAATTTAGCTGTAGTGATTAGTTTAGCTATTATTATCAAATATCAACCAAGTTATGGAAAAACTTTGATTTGCGATAAACATAAGACATAGATAAATTGTAACGCATATACAAATAAATGTGTTTTGGTAGTTTGGGGAGAAAAAAAATATATATATACACATATCCATCCATCCTCTCTTCCACTAGCACCTCCGACCAGCTATCTACACCACCACTGCACTCCACTCACTCATGACCTCTCCAGTACCACTCCATAGCTACTCGCCCACCCACTCCCTAAAACCAATAGGCATCTTCATTATCACACCCTGTACACTCTGTAAGGTGGTTGGTGACCGGAAGGGCACCCTGCTGTAGAAAACTTGCCAAACAAAGGATTGTGCGAACCCTCTTGTTATGTCAAGGACATGACAACCTCACTAGTGTTGGTGATCTACATGCTGTAGAGTAATTGATGATAAGAAGGGCATCCAGTCATAGAAAACTTCCCAAACAAAAGGTTAGGAGGACTCTCTTGTTGTGTCAAAGACAGGACAAACCTCTCTAATGCTGGTGCCAATTATAGAATGAACAGAACACGAAACCAACATGTCTGGGAGGTCAGTAACTCCACTTCAGTACAGACTCGGTCTGTGAAGACTCATCCAACCCTTGCTAGCAGGGAAAGAGGATGTTAAATGATGATGATATAGATGTATATGTGTGTACAAATATATGTGTATATACATACACACACATGCGTGCACACATACTTATATATATATGTAAAAGGTAAACAGAAATAACAACACAATCGATACAGTATGTGGAAGGGATATATTAGGTTAACGCTTGATATAGCAGGAAAAGGGTCTTAACGTTTCGGACGCTAGTACTTCATCAGAAGAAAGAATAAGAAATAAGATAGATTGAGGGGACGGGCGGGTTGGAATTGGGTGAGAAGAAGGTGGTGTAAGAAGATTGTAGTAGAGGAAAAGCGGTAGTCATGGAATATTTAAATGCAAGAAGCAAAGAAAATTTCAATGATATGAAAGATTTCCTAGTGGAAGTTCAGGTGTACTCCGGGTTAGTATCCAGTTTCGGGGTGAAAATCCAATTAGAAAATCCAACGAATTTTGAGTGGTCCACGTAAGCGTTGATATATATGTATATGTATGTAATATATATATATATGATGGAAGCACATGGCGTCGTGGTTAGAGCATTGGCCTTGCAATCGAAAGGTTGCGAGTTCAATTCTCAGACCGGGTGATGTGTTGTTTCCTTGAACAAGACACTTTATTTCACATTGGTCCCGTTTATTCAGCTGTAGAAATGAGATGATAGGACTGGGGTCCCTATCATTCCAATGCAAAGTGGTCGTGGAGGTGCCACGGCAAAAAAGGACCCAGCACTCACTGTAAATGAGGTTGGTGTTAGGAAGGGCATCCAGCTGTAGAAATCAAGCCAGAATCAGTTCCCGTCCCACCCTTGCAAGCAGGGAAAAGTGGACGTAAAATGATGATGATGATGAGATATATATATATATATATATATATATATATATATATACGTATATATACATATATATACCCTTGTAAAATTTCAGTCTGTCAATTGACATTCGTGAATGTTATTTCACCAGATTTTACTTTCACTTCAAGTTGGGCATTTCTGGATAGTATCCCTACCTTATCTTCAATTTCGCAATCAGATTCAAACTATCAACGCTTATTGGATTAGTTAATTAAGTAAGAGTATTTGATCTGATTTAATCAAACAGAAACAGGAAATTTAATTCCTAGTTCTAATCCAGGGCTTTCTCACTTCTGTTGGAGGAACCCTCTCTGGTTGACCTCCACTGCTTTGTGTTGGTCATATCTTCAGGGGTGTAGCTGTACACACCATGCTTGACCAATTGTGGGTTGGTAAGGCTATTTAACCCATAGTAGGGCTATATATATATATATATCATCATCAACGTTTAACGTCCGTGTTCCACGCTTGCATGGGTTTGAACGGGAGTTTTCCCACTTGAGGCAAGAGTGGTTGTCTTGCTCGCATAGGACTGTCTGGCGGGTTTTCTACGGCTGGATGCCCTTCCTAACACCAACCACATTTACAGTGTGGCACTGGGAGGTTTTTACCGTGTTACCTACACGGCCACATTACAGCGTGGACTGTGTGTTTTTTTGTCGTGACACCTACACGACCTCATTTGTTTCGGGCTGGATGTTGTGACACCAACATAACTTTACATTGAAAGGGGTGGTGTGGATGGGGTGGGGGTAGTGGGACGGGGGTGTATTTTGTTAGAGGTGCCTACTGACTGTAGTAGGTTTCACGTTGTACTTAGGTAAGGCGGGTCTTCTCTATTACTGTGTAGCGCCAAAGCTCTCGGTCCAGTGACATTGTCTTGGAGAGGTGTGTGTGAAGTATATATATATATATATATATATATATATATATATATAAATAATGGTGCATGCCTGAGTGGTTAGAGAATTGGATTCACAAATGTGAGGTTGTGAGTTTGATTCCCAGATCAGGTGATGCATTGTGTCCTTGAGCAAGACACTTTACTTCACATTGCTCCTTCTGCCTGGAACAAATGAGGTCTGGGATCTTGTCAATCGAATGTTGATATATACGTGTATATATCCAATCCAATCCCTTCACAGTCCTTATAAAAGAACCCCTCCCTGGTTGACCTTCACTGCTTTTTGCTTGCTTTTGGTCATGAGCCACACACGCCTCCTTGGCCAATTGTGAGTTGGTGAGGCTATTTAACCCATAGTTGGGTTGGATAGCCGTTGACTCTGAGAAGTTTATCTGCCCTTTTAACAGCTCTTGTTTTTGTGCTGCTGGGTTTCCACTTGCCCAACGTAAAATGGAGCAAATCTTGGCATCATCTTACATAACAAGAAGAGCAACACCTGGATTCAACAGCAGATTGGAGTGAAGGATATAATCAAGACTATCAAGAAGGGCAAACACAGATAGGCTGGCCATGTCTCTCATCTCAGAGACAACAGGTGGATTATTAGAGTGATAGAGGGGACACCAAGGTATACCTTGGCTCAATATGGCCAATGATAGGAAGCGGTGGAAGAGGGTCATCCAACAAGAGTGAGAAGGCCCTGGATTTGGGGTTTTGGGGTTTCCACTTACCCTTCTCACCAGACCAGGTCCTTCAATCACTGCTGGTATATGTTTTGTAATCTGTTCACATATTACTTTGTAGATGTTTATATAATATTTCAACAAATGAGTCTCTGCTGTATTTTGTTTAATGTCAGTAGACTGGTGTAAATACTATAGTTATCCATGTCTCTCTCTATCTCTTTTTCTTCCTTGTCTTTCCTTCTTTCTTTCTTTCTCTCAGAGAAATACAGACATTATATTTCACTATCAGTCAGATAGAGTACATTTCAAAAACTCCAATTTCTGTACCTCCTTCCACGGTCTATTGATTTGGTGTTTATTCCCGGCTTCTAAGTAGTTAATGGAGGCACATGGCTTAGTGGTTAGAGCATTGGCCTTGCAATCGAAAGGTTGTGAGTTCAATTCTCAGACCGGGTGATGTGTTGTTTCCTTGAGCAAGACACTTTATTTCACATTGCTCCAGCTGTAGAAATGAGATAAGACTGGGGTCCCTATCATTCCACTGCCAAGTGGTCGTGGAGGTGTCACAGCAAAAAAGTACCCAGCCCACACTGTAAAGAGGACGTGTAGGCGCCACGGAAAAAAAGCACCCAGCACTCACTGTAAATGAGGTTGGTGTTAGGAAGGGCATCCAGCTGTAGAAATCCAGCCAGAATCAGTTGCCGTCCCACCCTTGCAAGCGGGGAAAAGCGGACGTAAAATGATGATGATGATGATGATATAACTGGGTGACTTACAAAAAACTTTTGGATGCAGTTCAAATGTCTGGTCTATATCTTCTTTCTGTCTGTCTGTCTATCTTTCTTTATCTTTCTCTCCTTCTCCTTCTCTCTTCCTACCTTTCTTTCTTTTTTCTATCTATTTTTATCTTTGTTTGTTTCTCTCTTTCTTTTTATCCGTGTCTCTCTCTATCTCTTTTTCTTCCTTGTCTTTCCTTCTTTCTTTCTCTCAGAGAAATACAGACATTATATTTCACTATCAGTCAGATTGAGTACATTTCAAAAACTCCAATTTCTGTACCTCCTTCCACGGTCTATTGATTTGGTGTTTATTCCTGGCTTCTAAGTAGTTAATCTCTTTAGGGGGGACTTTTTCTGATGACAAAACACAACTACTAATTAAACCTAGACAAACAATTATAATATTGTCACCAGGATTGGTGCTACAATTACAGTCAACTAGGGTGTAGACGTCAGTGGGGTCATTACTGAACCTTAAAGGATTACAGTTTTATATACTTTTGTATAATTGACTTCATCATATCTATGTTCACTTTTCCATGCTGGCATGGTTTGGACAAGATGTTTTGAGACAGTTTCATAGTTGAATACCCTTCTTCATGTCAACCCATCTAGTCACCTCCTACGACTTGTAAAGATATTCTGTAACTATTCTAAAAACCATATATATATCGTTTTTGAATTTGTTTTGCAAAATTTCTTATCTGAAAATGTGTGTTGAAACATATTGTTATACTGTTTTTATTGGTAGCATGACCTTCCCAAAGTATATATATATATCATCATCATCATCATCATTTAACATGGCAGATAGACGTTCAACGATGATGAGGATATATATATATATATATATAAGGAAGGGCATCCAGCCGTAGAAAACCTGCCAGATACAGTTCTATATGAGCAAGATGAGGTCACCCAACCAATCTTGCCTCCAGTGGGACAATCCCGTCTAACCCATGCTAGCATGGAAGATGGACATTAAATGATGATGATGATATATATATTCATTTATTATGGCTAAGTAGTGAGTCTTGTTACTTTGGAGTTTCAGCTGTGCACTCACAGGATTATCTTCATACATGCTTTCATCTAGTATCTACATACATGAACACACTTCCATCTAGTATTTACATATATATATATACACACACACATTTTAACCTACTATTTACATACGCACATGCAAACAAACCATTGGCCGACTTTCCCACTCACACCTATAAGGAAGTGCACAAACCAGTTTCCATCCGACAGAAATTTTGGCCACATAGCTAATTTGGCAATATTGGTAGCAACCCTCTCTCTCTCTCTCTCTCTCTCTCTCTCTCTCTCTCTCTCTCTCTCTCTCTCTCTCTCTCTCTCTCTCTCTCTCTCTCAATTTAGTGCTGAATAGATTTGCCCTTCCTGACACCAACCCTTTTAGTCACTTCTTACAGTCAGTGCTGGATTTAGGACGAACGAGGCCCTGTGCTAGTTAAGTTATGAGGCCCCTTACTTGGGCCTGAAGGAGGTAAAAAGATTTGGGGCAGGAAGATGGGCCCCCTTGTCCAACAGGACCCTGTGATTAAGCACACCTAAGCACAATGGTAAATCCAGCACTGGATACAGTGTACCTATATAAGCTGGTTACATATAGACTATGAAAAACTTCCTAAGAAATATATGAAAAATAAAAATCACCTTTAACTAGCTGCAGCTTGTCTCGAACACTTTTTTCAATTTTGGTAGAAATATATATTTGTCTCACGATATCCTCCGGCATCAAGTTTATTTTGCAGTCATTAATTTTGCATCATATCTAAGCTTTCTTTTGATTCCATACTTCTAAACATTGGATTTACTTCTGCTAATCCCCAACCATCCCCTCAGTTAGCAAGTTGTTCATGTGTGCTAGCCCCTATTGTTTTATGTTTAAAATCAATAAACCAGGCACTCCTTTTTATTGAAACAATGCAGTTTGTGTTTTGTGTGTGTACTGTCACTCATACTATTGGAAAGGGAGAATTGGCAACAAACTAATTAGAGAACATTACACATAGATGTATAGTCGGTCTACAGTCTTCCGTTCTCTTTTAGTTCAAACTTTTTTACAAAAGGAGGTATGTGGTCTAGTGGTAAGACTGATGAACGTACAACCATAATGTCATGGGTTGTGTGTTGTTTTCTTGAGCAAAACACTTCATTTCATGTTGCTCCAGTTTTAAGGGTGTTGGAATTAAGTTCATAATGTCATGGGTTTCATTCCTGGACTGGATTGTATGTTGTGTTCTTGAGCAAAACACTACATTTAATGTTGCTCCAGTACACTCAGCTGAAAAGGAAGACCAACAGTAGTTGGGGATTTAATCTTGTGATGGACTGGCATCCTGTCCAGGGAGCAGTCTTATATTATCAGTCGCTTACTGCTGCAAAAATCGGGATAAACACTGGCCTGATGAGTCTCCGAGCTCAAGAGAGACTTAAGACTTTTTTTTGTAAAAGCATTGTGTTTATATTGTTTGTTGTGAAACATTTTGCATTACTCTCTTCAGTCTCACAAATGTTTTACCCTGTCATAAACAGAAAACGGCCTGCAACTCCAACTACTAAAAGTTCATTTAAGGTGCTGAGAAAAACATTATGCTATTGATTGGAAGCTGTTGAGATCTGACATATGTGGGTATATCTTTCAAATTGGCTGTATCTGCTTTTAAATGGGAAATTAAATAAAATGAAACTTTTGCCATGAGGACTTCATTGTTATCAGCTAAGAAGGTGACTTGTTGAAGAAGTTGTTGTAAGTGTGGAGGATGATGTACAACACATGACATTTAAACCAACTCATTATCATGGAATAGACAAAAAGCAGCTTTATACATCTGCTAGAAAAAGAAAGAGAATTATTATTATTAGTATTATGGATTGGCAACATCGATAGAGCATCAGACAACATGCTTTGAGACATAGTTATGGCCCTTTACATTCTGAGTTCAAATCCTGCCAAGGCTAGCTTTGCTTTCATCCTTATGGGATCGATAAAATAAAGTACCAGTAATGTACTGGGATCGATTTAATCAACTTTCTCCCTTTCCCAAAATTGTTGGCCTTGTGCCTAAATCAGAAACCATTATTATTATTCGGGCGGTGGATTGGCAGTATCGGTAGAGGGTCAGACGCCATGCTTTGCAGCACAGTTACGTCCCTTTACAGACTGAGTTCAAATCCCGCCGAGGTTAACTTTGCCTTTCATCCTTACGGGGTCGATAAAATAAAGTACCAGTTATACCCTGGGATAATTGCTGGCCTTGTGCCTAAAGTAGAAACAATTATTATTATTATTCGTAACACTTTTATTCTGGCAGATGTTATACCAACACTATACCAGAAGAACAAGCCATTACCAATGGCCAAAGGTCCTTTGGGTCATTCCTTCTCCTTCAACTTTCTAACACCCTCCTTAGAATCCTTGCTGTTCCTAGCAAGGCTATTTTCTGCAACAATCCTGTCCTGATGGTAATTCCTAGCTTCTCAAGTCTTGCATCCAACTTTTTACTCACTGCTCCCAGCATGCCAACCACAACTTGTACCACTTCTACATGTCTTATTATCCATAGTTTTCTGATTTCCCTCTTCAGCTCCTGGTATTGGGTTGGCCAAAATGTCATTTCGATTTTCTTAGTGAAAATGAGACAGAGTTTTAAACCCAAAGCAATTTATCCAATCAATGTAGACCCATTATTCCCTGTCCAAAGAATTTCCTGTCTTTACTAGTGAAGAACTCTTCCAAATGAAATTTTACATCTTCTGAAGAATTGAAGGTCTGTCCATTCAAAGAATTTTGAATAGACTAAAACAGGTAGAAATCTGAAAGAGCAAGGTCGGGGAAATATGGAGGGTGACACAATTTCCCTGTCAAACCCTAGTAACTTCTGCTGTGATTGCAAGAAAGTGTGTGGTCTGGTATTGTCTTTTTTCAAGACAATACCTTTTTGATTAATAAGTTCTGGATACTGCATTTAATTAATCCAGCTGTTCACAGTACACATCTAAATTGATGTTCCTATTTGTGGCAAGAAGCTTGTAAAAGACAACACCCTTCCAATCCCACCAAATTGAAAGTATAATCTTCTTTGAGTGAAGTCCTGCTTTGGAGGCTGTTTGTGGTGGTTCTTGGCGCTTCCCCCATGATCGTTTTTGTTTCACATTGTTACAGACGATCCATTTTTCGTCTCCAGTTACCATTTTCTTAAAAAAAGGGATCGTTTCTTCACATTTAAGCAAGGAATCACAGATGGAAATCCTTTGGGTGAGGTTGGCTTCATTCAATTCATGAGGAATCCAAGCATCAACCCTGTTGATATAGCTAAGTTTATGCAGATGATTTTCAACACTTGATTTGGATATCTGGAGAATATCTGTGATCTCCTTGGTTGTAAGATGGGAGTTGGTGTTGACTAACTCCTTACTTGATTGCTGTTAGTCTGAGTTGGCCATCCAGAGCGAATTGCATCTTGAATTGAAAAATTTCCAGATGGAAATCTTGAAAACCACTTCTGGCATATACATTCTGTAACTTCATCCTCTTCATACACAGTGCATATGTTCCTGCAAGTTTCTGATGCTTTCTTACACTTTTCAAAATAAAAGAGCATGATGTGTCAATAATGTTCCTTTTGGTTCTCCGTGTTGAGGGTTCAAATAAACACACAAAATTCATCCAATGTCGGAAAAAACTAAGGTTAACAACTATGAGAACGCCTGGTTTTATATTAGCAAAAACCTGACAGACTTTTTGGCCAATCCAGTATTTTTCAATTTTCTCACTTTCCTTCTCATTCACCCTGTAGTCCCGTGGTGAAGTGATATCCACAATACTTGCCTTGTTCTTCTTTTCTATGACAACAATGTCAAGCTTTCTACCCACGATAAATGGTCGCACTGGATGGTCATGTCCCACAAGATCTTATACTGTTCATTTTCAGCAAACCATTCTGTTTGGTGCTCATACCATTTCTCACTTCTGCTCATGTCATACTTATGACAGAACTTCCAATGAACCAATCTAGCAATGTTGTCATGCCTTCTCTTCTACTCTTTCTGAGCAAACATCTTACATTCACTAATAATGTGGTTTATTGTTTCACCTTTCACACCACACAACCTACAAAGTGGGGAATTCATTAATTTGTCAATATTGATTTTGATATAGTTTGTTCTCAGTGCCTGTTCCTGGGCTGTGAAAATAAGGGCCTCAGTTTCAACTTTTAAGTCACTTTTCCAAGTCCATTCCTAGTTCCTATCTTTGTCAACTGTCTCACGCATTTCATACAAGAATTGACCATACAATTTTTTTTTCTTCTATCTAGTCAAGATATTATTCTCTCTGTCTTGTTTAAATTCTCCCTTTTCTCTTTGCTTCATCACTATTTAGGACCTTTATCTTTTTTACTCCTGCTGTCAATCTCTCTTTTGAATTCTGTACATACTTGTCAGATTATTTTCTTCAGACTTTACACACATTTCACAGCTAATGAGACCTCTTTCTCCTCTCGGTTGTGATAGATACAACCTGTCCATGTCACTTTTGAGGTGTATAGCCCCTTGTAGTGTCATCATTTTCCTGGTTTTTCTATCAAGCTCCTTAAGTTCACCACATCTCCACTCTATCACACCAGCATTATACTTTAGAGCTGCAACAGCCCCTGTATTGATAGCCAGTATCTTATTTCTACCACTTAACTTAGTCTTTAACACCAACTTCAGTCATCTTTATGGGGTCGATAAAATAAAGCACCAGTAATGCACTGGGGGTAATTACTGGCCTTGTGCCAAAAGTAGAAACATTATTATTATTAATAATATTATTATTATTTACATCCAGCAGAGGATAGTTTGACAGACTAAAACACAGTATCCACATCTGTGGGAAGCTGCTAGTGCAGACATGGTGAGAAGCCAATGAATTTCACTAGGTTCCCAAGAATATTATCAAACATGGCAGCTATCCTCCCCAACTAATCTTTAATCTAGATGAAACAGGTTTGTTCTGGAAAAGAAGGCCATTCCAAAAAAGACAGTTTAACAGAACCAGTTATTTCAGCTAAAAAAAAAATGTTGGAGCATAATTTTTTCCCTTTTTTTTTTTTGTGAACTTATTAACATTATGTTGGTTCTAAAAAAAAGTCTAAAGTCTGTCTCGAGCATTTTTTGTATTACTACCAACATATTTCTGTATGAGCAAAACACAGTCATCTGATCTGACTTGTTTCACAACGGGACAGCTCATCTAACCCATGCTTGCATGGAAAATTGGATGTTAAATGGCGATGATGATAGTGTTGTTTATAATGAAATGTTATGAGTATGTCACTGGTTTATAATGAAATGTTAGGAGTATGTCACTGGTTTATAATGAAATGTTAGGAGTATGTCACTGGTTTACAATGAAATGTTATGAGTATGTCTGTTGTTTTGTTATAGCAGATTAACTCATCAAATGTAGCTTTCATTAATGAAGGTGCATGGCTGAGTGGTGAGAGAATTGGATTCACAATCGTGAGGTTGTGCGTTCAATTCCTGGACAGGGCAATGTGTTATGCCCTTGAGCAAGACATTTTATTTCATGTTGCTCTTTCTGTCAAGAGTTGTGACCAGGAGATAGTATCAGCAATGGAAAGATCAAAGGAAAACATTGTTTCCTTAGTCCAATCTGACAAGTTCCATCCCACTCAGTAAGTGAATGAGGTCTGGAATCTTGTTCTTCGTATCTTTCATTAATTGATCAATTTCCAATGATAGATTTACACTTTTCAGCATCCTATAAGTGAGGATAGGATTCAATAAAATAATTTAGCAATCTCTGAATTTTGCAACAAAACAATCAAACTGAATGAGGTGGTCTGTTACTGAGGGGTCTCTAGGTCATTGATATTGTTCAAAACATACATAGATATTGAACACTGATTGATTTGAGCCATCTAAGGAAAGTGTATTGATAAAGGCCATAACATATCAACCACAGTGGGCTTGCATGCTGTAACACCCAGTTACCATGTGTAGTCATAAGGAGGCCTGGGCTGTATCTTGGAAAGGATGTGTACTGGCAGAGAAGACTTGCACACAAAGCTGATTTATGGTTCAATAGATGAGTTAACTAACAGCAAGAAGCTATAAGCAAGAACATGGAAAGTAACAACATAACTACCCCAACTAATAATAACATACTATGCACTAAATAAAATGCATCACATTACCTCATAGGAGACATACATATACACACACACATATGCATGTGTATGTCCTTGTGTATCTGTATGTATAAACACATGCATGTTTATGTGAATCTGTTCATGTATATATGTATATTTGCATCTGTTCAAATATATATATATATATGTATGTATATATATGTGCATCTGTTTATGTATATATGTATATGCACATCTATTCATATGTATATATATATATATATATATATGTTTATGCAAGTAAACAAGACTTTGCTCTCAAGATGCAGGAATGCTGCTGCTGATATAACTAGCTCTCGCTTGCCACCTACTGAATGAAAGATGATGCTGTTTGGGGTTCTTATCTTATTCTAGATGAGTTCTACAGAAATATGATAATGAGGCTTCAGCACTAGTATGTAATACCTTAGTATTGTTTTGTTTTTAGTTAATGATACACTTAGTAATAAACATTAGAAGATAAAAGCAGCGGATTGGTATGTAAAGTATAATCTTATTAATGATTGATTTCTTTTGTCTCTCTGATCTTCTTTAACCCTTTAGTATTTAAATCGGCCATATCCAGCCAGAATTCTCTCACCTCTTTCTATTCAAACCGGTCATAACCGGCTGCTCATACTTATATTAAGGTATTGTTATCAAAATAAATATCAAAATCTCATAGATTTGATATTATGTGAGATTATTATGTGAGATAAAGTGTTTACTATGAAAATACAATAGGAAATATAGAGTAATATAAATGCTAAAGGGTTAATTTAATCTTTTTTTTTTCTTTTTTTTTGTTTCTGCTGTTGTTGTTTTTAAATGTGTCATTGTAGTAGTTGTTTAACCAGGAGGTCAGATCTAATTGAACAGACCTATGATTGACCAAAGTCATTCCAGCTATGTCTATCTAGGACCACATTATCTAAGTGTCCAATGTTGGAGTCCCAGACTCCAACAGTAGATCGGAGAAGGAAAGACATGTTTGTTATAATATTTGAGATAAAGTAGGGATTACAAGGAGAGGAAGCGTAGATGCAAAAATGGTACACAGTTTACTAGTTCAGACTATGAACTGTTTTTCTAGGGATATCAGTTTGACTGGTTGGCACTACCATTAGACTATGTGGGAGTTCAGATCTCAGAGAGGTACATCTTTAAAGGATCAGTTTTATCCAATTTTGTATTTTATTGGCATCCATTGGTCTCAAAACGCCATGGATCTGCGCCTGGAGAATTTTGTGTCAGCTGCTGATAGTGTTGCAGTGTCTGCTATGGTTGTACAGGCCTACATGGGAATAGCAGTCCTGTATACAGTGACTGCATTTGTAAATGCTCTCCTCTGTTGCAACTGTGATGTTCTTTTTTCAAGCACGCTTTTCCTCGGAGGCAAGTTTCAGTTTCAGTTTCTCCTACCCTCGCTCCATCCCTTTGTGCAGTACTTTTCTCCATCATGGTTGATCATTAGCAACCTCCTCCCATGTCTGGATGTCCAGTTCTATTGACTTCATATCCTTCCTGCAGATGTATAACATTGCTTTTGTATAACTAATTTAAATATATAATAATTTCCTGTGTTCAATAAATAAATCACTCAACGTTTTTGTTACATTGTAGAAATATCCAAAGTGTTGGAGAGGGTCATATGGTGTTATGTTCTATCACATGATTTGGTATAACCAAGTGGGACTGTATAATGGAAAATGCAGACATAGAAATATTTTTAGTGTGATCAGTAGAAGTGTTAAAAATTAGGTTCATCAGCTTGCCAAAATTTAAGTGGAAATTATTTTATTTGAAAGAATGGGACACACAACTAGGAGAAACGGGCAGACATTGTAGAACTAGCCGAGGGCACTTAATATCCAGATAGACATTGTAGCACTAGCCTACAGTGCTAAATAACAAGGCACACACTGTAGTGCTACCCTAGGGTACTAAATACCCAGGTACACACTGTAGAGCTAGCCTAGGGTATTTAATACTCAGACCCACATTATAGAGCTAGCCTACAGTGTTAAATAACCAGGTACACACTGTAGAGCTACCCTAGGGTACTAAGTACCCAGGTACACATTGAAGAGCTATCCTAGCGCTCTAAATACCCAGGCTCTCATTGTAGAGCTAGTTTAGGACACAAAATGCCCAGGCACTCATTGGAGAGCTAGCCTAGGGCACTAAATATCCAGGCACTCATTGTAGAGCTAGACTAGGGCACTAAATATCAAGGCACACACTATAGTGCTACCCTAGGGCACATAATACCCAGGTACACACAGTAGAGATTGCCTAGGGCACTTAATACCCAGGTACACATTGTAGTGCCAGCTTAGGGCACTTAATACCAAGGCACACACTGTAGTGCTACTCTAAGGCACGTAATACCCAGGCACACATTGTATAGCTAGCCTAGAGTGCTAAATACCCAGGTACACATTGTAGAGCTAGCCGAGGGCACTTAATATTCAGACACCAGTCCTGGAGAGAAGAGTCAACAGCTTGACTATAGCTAGAGGAAATATATACTTTGATAATAATTATATACGACAGGACATATAATTATGTAATTTATTAATGTACTACAAGATATATAATTAGAACATTATTATTCTACAAGGAAAATGGAAAATGTAATATTTAATCCGACAAAGAAAACATGTCATTAATAAAGGAAATTGTCTGAATTGTTAGATTTGACACCATACTAATATATTCAACATTCAGCTGACTTTGTTGTTTAATCTCATTAACTCTGCACTATTTTTTCTAAACTCAAATCACTGGTTTTATACAGTTGTATAGTTAGCGGATGTATTGTTTAGGTCCCATATCGGTAGAGCGTCAGACAACATGCTTTGTGGCATAG
>CAXHJY010000347.1:0-52000 GCA_964016885.1 Eledone cirrhosa | reverse complement strand
ATAAAAATCGTTTTAACAACAGTTGAATCTTAAGATAAAACTCGTTTTAACAACAGTTGAATCTTAAGAACTGACTCGTTTTAACAACAGTTGAATCTTAAGATAAAAATCGTTTTAACAACAGTTGAATCTTATGAGCTAACTCATTTTAACAACAGTTGAATCTAAAGTTAAGACTCGTTTTAACAACAGTTGAATCTTAAAAACTGACTCGTTTTAACGACAGCTGAATCTTAAGATAAAACTTGTTTTAACAACAGTTGAATCTTAAAGATAAAACTCGCTTTAACAACAGTTGAATCTTAAGAACTGTCTCGTTTTAACAACAGTTGAATCTTAAGACAAAACCCGTTTTAACAACAGTTGAATCTTAAGAACTGTCTCGTTTTAACAACAGTTGAATCCTAAGATAAACCTCGTTTTAACAACAGATTAATCTTAAGAACTGACTCGTTTTAACAACAGTTGAATCTCAAGACAAAACTCGTTTTAACAACAGTTGAATCTTAAGAACTGACTTGTTCTAACAACAGTTCAGCCTCAAGAACTGACTCGTTTTAAAACAGTTGAATCGTTAGATCTGACTCGTTTTATCAACAGTTGAATCTTAAAATAAAACTCGTTTTAACAATAGTTGAATCTCAAGAACTGACTCGTTTTAGCAACAGTTGAATCTTAATAACTGACTCGTTTTAACAACAGTTGAATCTTAAGATAAAACTCGTTTTAACAACTGTTGAATCTTAAGAACTGACTCATTTTAACAACAGTTGAATCTTCAAATAAAACTCGTTTTAACAACAGTTGAATCTTAAGAACTGACTCGTTTTAACAACAGTTGAATCTTAAGATAAAACTCGTTTTAACAACAGTTGAATCTTAAGAAATGACTCGTTTTAACAACAGCTGAATCTTAAGATAAAACTCGTTTTAACAACAGTTCAAACTTAAGAAATGACTCGTTTTAACAAAAGTTGAATATTATGAACTCACTCATTTTAACAACAGTTGAATCTTAAGATAACATTCGTTATAACAACAGTTGAATCTTAAGAACTGATTCGTTTTAACAACAGTTGAATCTTAAGATAAAACTCGTTTTAACAACAGTTGAATCTTAAGAACGGACTCGTTTTAACAACAGCTGAATCTTAAGATAAAACTCGTTTTAACAACAGTTGAATCTTAAGAACTGATTCGTTTTAACAACAGTTCAAACTTAAGAACTGATTCGTTTTAACAACAGTTGAATCTTATGAACTGACTTATTTTAACAACAGTTGAATCTTAAGATAACATTCGTTTTAACAACAGTTGAATCTTAAGAACTGACTCGTTTTAACAACAGTTGAATCTTAAGATAAAACTCGTTTTAACAACAGTTGAATCTTAAGAACTGACTCGTTTTAACGACAGCTGAATCTTAATATAAATCTCGTTTTAACAACAGTTGAATCTTAAAGATAAAACTCGCTTTAACAACAGTTGAATCTTAAGAACTGACTCGTTTTAACAACAGTTGAATCTTAAGACAAAACCCGTTTTAACAACAGTTGAATATTAAGAACTGTCTCGTTTTAACAACAGTTGAATGTTAAGATAAAACTCGTTTTAACAATAGTTGTATCTTAAGAACTGACTCGTTTTAACAACAGTTGAATCTTAAGATAACACTCGTTTTAACAACAGTTGAATCTTAAGAACTGACTCGTTTCATCAACAGTTCAACCTTAAGAACTGACTCGTTTTAACAACAGTTGAATCTTCAAATAAAACTCGTTTTAACAACAGTTGAATCTTAAGAACTGACTCGTTTTAACAACAGTTGAATGTTAAGATAAAACTCGTTTTAACAACAGTTGAATCTTAAGAACTGACTCGTTTTAACAACAGCTGAATCTTAAGATAAAACTCGTTTTAACAACAGTTGAATCTTAAGAACTGACTAGTTTTAACATCAGTTCAACCTTAAGAGCTGACTCGTTTAACAACAGTTGAATCTTCAAATAAAACTCTTTAAACAACAGTTGAATCTTAAGAACTGACTCGTTTTAACATCAGTTCAACCTTTAGAGCTGAATCGTTTAACAACAGTTGAATCTTCAAATAAAACTCTTTAAACAACAGTTGAATCTTAAGAACTGACTCGTATTAACAACAGTTGAATGTTAAGATAAAACTCGTTTTAACAATAGTTGAATCTTAAGAACTGATTCGTTTTAACAACAGTTGAATCTTAAGATAAAACTCGTTTTAACAACAGTTGAATCTTAAGATAAAACTCGTTTTAACAACAGTTGAATCTTAAGAACTGACTCGTTTTAACAACAGCTGAATCTTAAGATAAAACTCGTTTTAACAACAGTTGAATCTTTAGAACTGACTCGTTTTATCAACAGTTCAACCTTAAGAACTGACTCGTTTTAACAACAGTTGAATCTTCAAATAAAACTCGTTTTAACAACAGTTGAATCTTAAGAACTGACTCGTTTTAACAACAGTTGAATGTTAAGATAAAACTCGTTTTAACAACAGTTGAATCTTAAGAACTGACTCGTTTTAACAACAGCTGAATCTTAAGATAAAACTCGTTTTAACAACAGTTGAATCTTAAGAACTGACTCGTTTTAACATCAGTTCAACCTTAAGAGCTGACTCGTTTAACAACAGTTGAATCTTCAAATAAAACTCTTTAAACAACAGTTGAATCTTAAGAACTGACTCGTTTTAACATCAGTTCAACCTTTAGAGCTGAATCGTTTAACAACAGTTGAATCTTCAAATAAAACTCTTTAAACAACAGTTGAATCTTAAGAACTGACTCGTGTTAACAACAGTTGAATCTTAAGATAAAACTAGTTTTAACAACAGTTCAACCTTAAGAACTGACTCGTTTTAACAACAGTTGAATCTTAAGAACTGACTCGTTTTAACAACAGTTGAATCTTAAGATAAAACTCGTTTTAACAACAGTTGAATCTTAAGAACTGACTCGTTTTAACATCAGTTGAATGTTAAGATAAAACTCGTTTTAACAACAGTTGAATCTTAAGAACTGACTCTTTTAACAACAGCTGAATCTTAAGATAAAACTCGTTTTAACAACAGTTCAAACTTAAGAAATGTCTCGTTTTAACAACTGTTGAATCTTATGAACTGACACATTTTAACAACAGTTGAATCTTAAGATAACATTCGTTTTAACAACAGTTGAATCTTAAGAACTGATTCGTTTTAACAACAGCTGATTCTTAAGATAAAACTCGTTTTAACAATAGTTGAATCTTAACAACTGAATCGTTTTAACAACAGTTCAACCTTAAGAACTGACTCGTTTTAACAACAATTGAATCTTCAAATAAAACTCGATTTAACAACAGTTGAATCTTAAGAACTGACTCGTTTTAACAAGAGTTGAATCTTAAGAACTGACTCGTTTTAACAACAGTTAAATCTTAATAACTGACTCGTTTTAACAACAGTTGAATGTTAAGTTAAAACTCGTTTTAACAATAGTTGAATCTTAAGAACTGACTCGTTTTAACAACAGTTGAATCTTATGAACTGACTCATTTTAGCAACAGTTGAATCTTAAGATAACATTCGTTTTAACAACAGTTGAATCTTAAGATAAAACTCGTTTTAACAACAGTTGAATTATTAAGAACTGACTCGTTTCATCAACAGATCAACCTTAAGAACTGACTCGTTTTAACAACAGTTGAATCTTCAAATAAAACTCGTTTTAACAACAATTGAATCATAAGAACTGACTCGTTTTAACAACAGTTGAATCTTAAGAACTGATTCGTTTTAACAACAGTTGAATCTTAAGATAAAAATCGTTTTAACAACAGTTGAATCTTAAGAACTGACTTGTTCTAACAACAGTTCAGCCTCAAGAACTGACTCGTTTTAAAACAGTTGAATCGTTAGATAAAACTTGTTTTAACAACAGTTGAATCTTAAAGATAAAACTCGCTTTAACAACAGTTGAATCTTAAGAACTGTCTCGTTTTAACAACAGTTGAATCTTAAGACAAAACCCGTTTTAACAACAGTTGAATCTTAAGAACTGTCTCGTTTTAACAACAGTTGAATCCTAAGATAAACCTCGTTTTAACAACAGATTAATCTTAAGAACTGACTCGTTTTAACAACAGTTGAATCTTAAGACAAAACTCGTTTTAACAACAGTTGAATCTTAAGAACTGACTTGTTCTAACAACAGTTCAGCCTCAAGAACTGACTCGTTTTAAAACAGTTGAATCGTTAGATCTGACTCGTTTTATCAACAGTTGAATCTTAAAATAAAACTCGTTTTAACAATAGTTGAATCTCAAGAACTGACTCGTTTTAGCAACAGTTGAATCTTAATAACTGACTCGTTTTAACAACAGTTGAATCTTAAGATAAAACTCGTTTTAACAACTGTTGAATCTTAAGAACTGTCATTTTAACAACATTTGAATCTTCAAATAAAACTCGTTTTAACAACAGTTGAATCTTAAGAACTGACTCGTTTTAACAACAGTTGAATGTTAAGATAAAACTCGTTTTAACAATAGTTGAATCTTAAGAACTGACTCGTTTTAACAACAGTTGAATCTTAAGATAAAACTCGTTTTAACAACAGTTGAATCTTAAGAAATGACTCGTTTTAACAACAGCTGAATCTTAAGATAAAACTCGTTTTAACAACAGTTCAAACTTAAGAAATGACTCGTTTTAACAAAAGTTGAATATTATGAACTCACTCATTTTAACAACAGTTGAATCTTAAGATAACATTCGTTATAACAACAGTTGAATCTTAAGAACTGATTCGTTTTAACAACAGTTGAATCTTAAGATAAAACTCGTTTTAACAACAGTTGAATCTTAAGAACGGACTCGTTTTAACAACAGCTGAATCTTAAGATAAAACTCGTTTTAACAACAGTTGAATCTTAAGAACTGATTCGTTTTAACAACAGTTCAAACTTAAGAACTGATTCGTTTTAACAACAGTTGAATCTTATGAACTGACTTATTTTAACAACAGTTGAATCTTAAGATAACATTCGTTTTAAAACAGTTGAATCTTAAGAACTGACTCGTTTTAACAACAGTTGAATCTTAAGATAAAACTCGTTTTAACAACAGTTGAATCTCAAGAACTGACTCGTTTTAACGACAGCTGAATCTTAAGATAAATCTCGTTTTAACAACAGTTGAATCTTAAAGATAAAACTCGCTTTAACAACAGTTGAATCTTAAGAACTGACTCGTTTTAACAACAGTTGAATCTTAAGACAAAACCCGTTTTAACAACAGTTGAATATTAAGAACTGTCTCGTTTTAACAACAGTTGAATGTTAAGATAAAACTCGTTTTAACAATAGTTGTATCTTAAGAACTGACTCGTTTTAACAACAGTTGAATCTTAAGATAACACTCGTTTTAACAAGAGTTGAATCTTAAGAACTGACTCGTTTCATCAACAGTTCAACCTTAAGAACTGACTCGTTTTAACAACAGTTGAATCTTCAAATAAAACTCGTTTTAACAACAGTTGAATCTTAAGAACTGACTCGTTTTAACAACAGTTGAATGTTAAGATAAAACTCGTTTTAACAACAGTTGAATCTTAAGAACTGACTCGTTTTAACAACAGCTGAATCTTAAGATAAAACTCGTTTTAACAACAGTTGAATCTTTAGAACTGACTCGTTTTATCAACAGTTCAACCTTAAGAACTGACTCGTTTTAACAACAGTTGAATCTTCAAATAAAACTCGTTTTAACAACAGTTGAATCTTAAGAACTGACTCGTTTTAACAACAGTTGAATGTTAAGATAAAACTCGTTTTAACAACAGTTGAATCTTAAGAACTGACTCGTTTTAACAACAGCTGAATCTTAAGATAACACTCGTTTTAACAACAGTTGAATCTTAAGAACTGACTCGTTTTAACATCAGTTCAACCTTAAGAGCTGACTCGTTTAACAACAGTTGAATCTTCAAATAAAACTCTTTAAACAACAGTTGAATCTTAAGAACTGACTCGTTTTAACATCAGTTCAACGTTTAGAGCTGAATCGTTTAACAACAGTTGAATCTTCAAATAAAACTCTTTACACAACAGTTGAATCTTAAGAACTGACTCGTGTTAACAACAGTTGAATCTTAAGATAAAACTAGTTTTAACAACAGTTCAACCTTAAGAACTGACTCGTTTTAACAACAGTTGAATCTTCAAATAAAACTCGTTTTAACAACAGTTGAATCTTAAGAACTGACTCGTTTTAACAACAGTTGAATGTTAAGATAAAACTCGTTTTAACAACAGTTGAATCTTAAGAACTGACTCGTTTAACAACAGCTGAATCTTAAGATAAAACTCGTTTTAACAACAGTTCAAACTTAAGAAATGTCTCGTTTTAACAACTGTTGAATCTTATGAACTGACACATTTTAACAACAGTTGAATCTTAAGATAACATTCGTTTTAACAACAGTTGAATCTTAAGAACTGATTCGTTTTAACAACAGTTGAATGTTAAGATAAAACTCGTTTTAACAACAGTTGAATCTTAAGAACTGACTCGTGTTAACAACAGTTGAATCTTAAGATAAAACTAGTTTTAACAACAGTTCAACCTTAAGAACTGACTCGTTTTAACAACAGTTGAATCTTAAGAACTGACTCGTTTTAACAACAGTTGAATCCTAAGAACTGACTCGTTTTAACAACAGCTGATTCTTAAGATAAAACTCGTTTTAACAACAGTTGAATCTTAAGAACTGACTCGTTTTAACAACAGTTGAATCTTAAGATAAAACTCGTTTTAACAACAGTTGAATCTTAAGAACTGACTCGTTTTATCAACAGTTCAACCTTAAGAACTGACTCGTTTTAACAACAGTTGAATCATCAAATCAAACTCGTTTTAACAAAAGTTGAATCTTAAGAACTGACTCATTTTAGCAACAGTTGAATCTTAAGATAAAACTAGTTTTAACAACAGTTCAACCTTAAGAACTGACTCGTTTTAACAACAGTTGTATCTTCAAATAAAACTCGTTTTAACAACAGTTGAATCTTAAGAACTGACTCGGTTTAACAACAGTTGAATGTTAAGATAAAACTCGTTTTAACAACAGTTGAATCTTAAGAACTGACTCGTTTAACAACAGCTGAATCTTAAGATAAAACTCGTTTTAACAACAGTTCAAACTTAAGAAATGTCTCGTTTTAACAACTGTTGAATCTTATGAACTGACACATTTTAACAACAGTTGAATCTTAAGATAACATTCGTTTTAACAACAGTTGAATCTTAAGAACTGATTCGTTTTAACAACAGTTGAATCTTAAGATGAAACTCGTTTTAACAACAGTTGAATCTTAAGAACTGACTCGTTTTAACAACAGCTGATTCTTAAGATAAAACTCGTTTTAACAAAAGTTGAATCTTAACAACTGAATCGTTTTAACAACAGTTCACCCTTAAGAACTGACTCGTTTTAACAACAATTGAATCTTCAAATAAAACTCGATTTAACAACAGTTGAATCTTAAGAACTGACTCGTTTTAACAAGAGTTGAATCTTAAGAACTGACTTGTTCTAACAACAGTTCAGCCTCAAGAACTGACTCGTTTTAAAACAGTTGAATCGTTAGATCTGACTCGTTTTATCAACAGTTGAATCTTAAAATAAAACTCGTTTTAACAATAGTTGAATCTCAAGAACTGACTCGTTTTAGCAACAGTTGAATCTTAATAACTGACTCGTTTTAACAACAGTTGAATCTTAAGATAAAACTCGTTTTAACAACTGTTGAATCTTAAGAACTGTCATTTTAACAACAGTTGAATCTTCAAATAAAACTCGTTTTAACAACAGTTGAATCTTAAGAACTGACTCGTTTTAACAACAGTTGAATGTTAAGATAAAACTCGTTTTAACAATAGTTGAATCTTAAGAACTGACTCGTTTTAACAACAGTTGAATCTTAAGATAAAACTCGTTTTAACAACAGTTGAATCTTAAGAAATGACTCGTTTTAACAACAGCTGAATCTTAAGATAAAACTCGTTTTAACAACAGTTCAAACTTAAGAAATGACTCGTTTTAACAAAAGTTGAATATTATGAACTCACTCATTTTAACAACAGTTGAATCTTAAGATAACATTCGTTATAACAACAGTTGAATCTTAAGAACTGATTCGTTTTAACAACAGTTGAATCTTAAGATAAAACTCGTTTTAACAACAGTTGAATCTTAAGAACGGACTCGTTTTAACAACAGCTGAATCTTAAGATAAAACTCGTTTTAACAACAGTTGAATCTTAAGAACTGATTCGTTTTAACAACAGTTCAAACTTAAGAACTGATTCGTTTTAACAACAGTTGAATCTTATGAACTGACTTATTTTAACAACAGTTGAATCTTAAGATAACATTCGTTTTAACAACAGTTGAATCTTAAGAACTGACTCGTTTTAACAACAGTTGAATCTTAAGATAAAACTCGTTTTAACAACAGTTGAATCTCAAGAACTGACTCGTTTTAACGACAGCTGAATCTTAAGATAAATCTCGTTTTAACAACAGTTGAATCTTAAAGATAAAACTCGCTTTAACAATAGTTGAATCTTAAGAACTGACTCGTTTTAACAACAGTTGAATCTTAAGACAAAACCCGTTTTAACAACAGTTGAATATTAAGAACTGTCTCGTTTTAACAACAGTTGAATCTTAAGATAACACTCGTTTTAACAACAGTTGAATCTTAAGAACTGACTCGTTTCATCAACAGTTCAACCTTAAGAACTGACTCGTTTTAACAACAGTTGAATCTTCAAATAAAACTCGTTTTAACAACAGTTGAATCTTAAGAACTGACTCGTTTTAACAACAGTTGAATGTTAAGATAAAACTCGTTTTAACAACAGTTGAATCTTAAGAACTGACTCGTTTTAACAACAGCTGAATCTTAAGATAAAACTCGTTTTAACAACAGTTGAATCTTTAGAACTGACTCGTTTTATCAACAGTTCAACCTTAAGAACTGACTCGTTTTAACAACAGTTGAATCTTCAAATAAAACTCGTTTTAACAACAGTTGAATCTTAAGAACTGACTCGTTTTAACAACAGTTGAATGTTAAGATAAAACTCGTTTTAACAACAGTTGAATCTTAAGAACTGACTCGTTTTAACAACAGCTGAATCTTAAGATAAAACTCGTTTTAACAACAGTTGAATCTTAAGAACTGACTCGTTTTAACATCAGTTCAACCTTAAGAGCTGACTCGTTTAACAACAGTTGAATCTTCAAATAAAACTCTTTAAACAACAGTTGAATCTTAAGAACTGACTCGTTTTAACATCAGTTCAACCTTTAGAGCTGAATCGTTTAACAACAGTTGAATCTTAAAATAAAACTCTTTAAACAACAGTTGAATCTTAAGAACTGACTCGTGTTAACAACAGTTGAATCTTAAGAACTGACTCGTGTTAACAACAGTTGAATCTTAAGATAAAACTAGTTTTAACAACAGTTCAACCTTAAGAACTGACTCGTTTTAACAACAGTTGAATCTTAAGAACTGACTCGTTTTAACAACAGTTGAATCTTAAGATAAAACTCGTTTTAACAACAGTTGAATCTTAAGAACTGACTCGTTTTAACATCAGTTCAACCTTAAGAGCTGACTCGTTTAACAACAGTTGAATCTTCAAATAAAACTCTTTTAACAACAGTTGAATCTTAAGAACTGACTCGTGTTAACAACAGTTGAATCTTAAGATAAAACTAGTTTTAACAACAGTTCAACCTTAAGAACTGACTCGTTTTAACAACAGTTGAATCTTCAAATAAAACTCGTTTTAACAACAGTTGAATCTTAAGAACTGACTCGTTTTAACAACAGTTGAATGTTAAGATAAAACTCGTTTTAACAACAGTTGAATCTTAAGAACTGACTCGTTTAACAACAGCTGAATCTTAAGATAAAACTCGTTTTAACAACAGTTCAAACTTAAGAAATGTCTCGTTTTAACAACTGTTGAATCTTATGAACTGACACATTTTAACAACAGTTGAATCTTAAGATAACATTCGTTTTAACAACAGTTGAATCTTAAGAACTGATTCGTTTTAACAACAGTTGAATGTTAAGATAAAACTCGTTTTAACAACAGTTGAATCTTAAGAACTGACTCGTGTTAACAACAGTTGAATCTTAAGATAAAACTAGTTTTAACAACAGTTCAACCTTAAGAACTGACTCGTTTTAACAACAGTTGAATCTTAAGAACTGACTCGTTTTAACAACAGTTGAATCCTAAGAACTGACTCGTTTTAACAACAGCTGATTCTTAAGATAAAACTCGTTTTAACAACAGTTGAATCTTAAGAACTGACTCGTTTTAACAACAGTTGAATCTTAAGATAAAACTCGTTTTAACAACAGTTGAATCTTAAGAACTGACTCGGTTTAACAACAGTTGAATGTTAAGATAAAACTCGTTTTAACAACAGTTGAATCTTAAGAACTGACTCGTTTAACAACAGCTGAATCTTAAGATAAAACTCGTTTTAACAACAGTTCAAACTTAAGAAATGTCTCGTTTTAACAACTGTTGAATCTTATGAACTGACACATTTTAACAACAGTTGAATCTTAAGATAACATTCGTTTTAACAACAGTTGAATCTTAAGAACTGATTCGTTTTAACAACAGTTGAATCTTAAGATGAAACTCGTTTTAACAACAGTTGAATCTTAAGAACTGACTCGTTTTAACAACAGCTGATTCTTAAGATAAAACTCGTTTTAACAAAAGTTGAATCTTAACAACTGAATCGTTTTAACAACAGTTCAACCTTAAGAACTGACTCGTTTTAACAACAATTGAATCTTCAAATAAAACTCGATTTAACAACAGTTGAATCTTAAGAACTGACTCGTTTTAACAAGAGTTGAATCTTAAGAACTGACTTGTTCTAACAACAGTTCAGCCTCAAGAACTGACTCGTTTTAAAACAGTTGAATCGTTAGATCTGACTCGTTTTATCAACAGTTGAATCTTAAAATAAAACTCGTTTTAACAATAGTTGAATCTCAAGAACTGACTCGTTTTAGCAACAGTTGAATCTTAATAACTGACTCGTTTTAACAACAGTTGAATCTTAAGATAAAACTCGTTTTAACAACTGTTGAATCTTAAGAACTGTCATTTTAACAACAGTTGAATCTTCAAATAAAACTCGTTTTAACAACAGTTGAATCTTAAGAACTGACTCGTTTTAACAACAGTTGAATGTTAAGATAAAACTCGTTTTAACAATAGTTGAATCTTAAGAACTGACTCGTTTTAACAACAGTTGAATCTTAAGATAAAACTCGTTTTAACAACAGTTGAATCTTAAGAAATGACTCGTTTTAACAACAGCTGAATCTTAAGATAAAACTCGTTTTAACAACAGTTCAAACTTAAGAAATGACTCGTTTTAACAAAAGTTGAATATTATGAACTCACTCATTTTAACAACAGTTGAATCTTAAGATAACATTCGTTATAACAACAGTTGAATCTTAAGAACTGATTCGTTTTAACAACAGTTGAATCTTAAGATAAAACTCGTTTTAACAACAGTTGAATCTTAAGAACGGACTCGTTTTAACAACAGCTGAATCTTAAGATAAAACTCGTTTTAACAACAGTTGAATCTTAAGAACTGATTCGTTTTAACAACAGTTCAAACTTAAGAACTGATTCGTTTTAACAACAGTTGAATCTTATGAACTGACTTATTTTAACAACAGTTGAATCTTAAGATAACATTCGTTTTAACAACAGTTGAATCTTAAGAACTGACTCGTTTTAACAACAGTTGAATCTTAAGATAAAACTCGTTTTAACAACAGTTGAATCTCAAGAACTGACTCGTTTTAACGACAGCTGAATCTTAAGATAAATCTCGTTTTAACAACAGTTGAATCTTAAAGATAAAACTCGCTTTAACAATAGTTGAATCTTAAGAACTGACTCGTTTTAACAACAGTTGAATCTTAAGACAAAACCCGTTTTAACAACAGTTGAATATTAAGAACTGTCTCGTTTTAACAACAGTTGAATCTTAAGATAACACTCGTTTTAACAACAGTTGAATCTTAAGAACTGACTCGTTTCATCAACAGTTCAACCTTAAGAACTGACTCGTTTTAACAACAGTTGAATCTTCAAATAAAACTCGTTTTAACAACAGTTGAATCTTAAGAACTGACTCGTTTTAACAACAGTTGAATGTTAAGATAAAACTCGTTTTAACAACAGTTGAATCTTAAGAACTGACTCGTTTTAACAACAGCTGAATCTTAAGATAAAACTCGTTTTAACAACAGTTGAATCTTTAGAACTGACTCGTTTTATCAACAGTTCAACCTTAAGAACTGACTCGTTTTAACAACAGTTGAATCTTCAAATAAAACTCGTTTTAACAACAGTTGAATCTTAAGAACTGACTCGTTTTAACAACAGTTGAATGTTAAGATAAAACTCGTTTTAACAACAGTTGAATCTTAAGAACTGACTCGTTTTAACAACAGCTGAATCTTAAGATAAAACTCGTTTTAACAACAGTTGAATCTTAAGAACTGACTCGTTTTAACATCAGTTCAACCTTAAGAGCTGACTCGTTTAACAACAGTTGAATCTTCAAATAAAACTCTTTAAACAACAGTTGAATCTTAAGAACTGACTCGTTTTAACATCAGTTCAACCTTTAGAGCTGAATCGTTTAACAACAGTTGAATCTTAAAATAAAACTCTTTAAACAACAGTTGAATCTTAAGAACTGACTCGTGTTAACAACAGTTGAATCTTAAGAACTGACTCGTGTTAACAACAGTTGAATCTTAAGATAAAACTAGTTTTAACAACAGTTCAACCTTAAGAACTGACTCGTTTTAACAACAGTTGAATCTTAAGAACTGACTCGTTTTAACAACAGTTGAATCTTAAGATAAAACTCGTTTTAACAACAGTTGAATCTTAAGAACTGACTCGTTTTAACATCAGTTCAACCTTAAGAGCTGACTCGTTTAACAACAGTTGAATCTTCAAATAAAACTCTTTTAACAACAGTTGAATCTTAAGAACTGACTCGTGTTAACAACAGTTGAATCTTAAGATAAAACTAGTTTTAACAACAGTTCAACCTTAAGAACTGACTCGTTTTAACAACAGTTGAATCTTCAAATAAAACTCGTTTTAACAACAGTTGAATCTTAAGAACTGACTCGTTTTAACAACAGTTGAATGTTAAGATAAAACTCGTTTTAACAACAGTTGAATCTTAAGAACTGACTCGTTTAACAACAGCTGAATCTTAAGATAAAACTCGTTTTAACAACAGTTCAAACTTAAGAAATGTCTCGTTTTAACAACTGTTGAATCTTATGAACTGACACATTTTAACAACAGTTGAATCTTAAGATAACATTCGTTTTAACAACAGTTGAATCTTAAGAACTGATTCGTTTTAACAACAGTTGAATGTTAAGATAAAACTCGTTTTAACAACAGTTGAATCTTAAGAACTGACTCGTGTTAACAACAGTTGAATCTTAAGATAAAACTAGTTTTAACAACAGTTCAACCTTAAGAACTGACTCGTTTTAACAACAGTTGAATCTTAAGAACTGACTCGTTTTAACAACAGTTGAATCCTAAGAACTGACTCGTTTTAACAACAGCTGATTCTTAAGATAAAACTCGTTTTAACAACAGTTGAATCTTAAGAACTGACTCGTTTTAACAACAGTTGAATCTTAAGATAAAACTCGTTTTAACAACAGTTGAATCTTAAGAACTGACTCGTTTTAACAACAGTTGAATCATCAAATCAAACTCGTTTTAACAACAGTTGAATCTTAAGAACTGACTCATTTTAGCAACAGTTGAATCTTAAGATAAAACTAGTTTTAACAACAGTTCAACCTTAAGAACTGACTCGTTTTAACAACAGTTGTATCTTCAAATAAAACTCGTTTTAACAACAGTTGAATCTTAAGAACTGACTCGGTTTAACAACAGTTGAATGTTAAGATAAAACTCGTTTTAACAACAGTTGAATCTTAAGAACTGACTCGTTTAACAACAGCTGAATCTTAAGATAAAACTCGTTTTAACAACAGTTCAAACTTAAGAAATGTCTCGTTTTAACAACTGTTGAATCTTATGAACTGACACATTTTAACAACAGTTGAATCTTAAGATGAAACTCGTTTTAACAACAGTTGAATCTTAAGAACTGACTCGTTTTAACAACAGCTGATTCTTAAGATAAAACTCGTTTTAACAAAAGTTGAATCTTAACAACTGAATCGTTTTAACAACAGTTCAACCTTAAGAACTGACTCGTTTTAACAACAATTGAATCTTCAAATAAAACTCGATTTAACAACAGTTGAATCTTAAGAACTGACTCGTTTTAACAAGAGTTGAATCTTAAGAACTGACTCGTTTTAACAACAGTTAAATCTTAATAACTGACTCGTTTTAACAACAGTTGAATGTTAAGTTAAAACTCGTTTTAACAATAGTTGAATCTTAAGAACTGACTCGTTTTAACAACAGTTGAATCTTATGAACTGACTCATTTTAGCAACAGTTGAATCTTAAGATAACATTCGTTTTAACAACAGTTGAATCTTAAGATAAAACTCGTTTTAACAACAGTTGAATCTTAAGAACTGACTCGTTTCATCAACAGATCAACCTTAAGAACTGACTCGTTTTAACAACAGTTGAATCTTCAAATAAAACTCGTTTTAACAACAATTGAATCATAAGAACTGACTCGTTTTAACAACAGTTGAATCTTAAGAACTGATTCGTTTTAACAACAGTTGAATCTTAAGATAAAACTCGTTTTAACAACAGTTGAATCTTAAGAACGGACTCGTTTTAACAACACCTGAATCTTAAGATAAAACTCGTTTTAACAACAGTTCAATCTTAAGTACTGATTCGTTTTAACAACAGTTCAAACTTAAGAACTGACTCGTTTTAACAACAGTTGAATCTTATGAACTGACTCATTTTAACAACAGTTGAATCTTAAGATAACATTCGTTTTAACAACAGTTGAATCTTAAGAACTGACTCGTTTTAACAACAGTTGAATCTTAAAGATAAAACTCGTTTCGACAACAGTTGAATCTTAAGAACTGACTCGTTTTAACAACAGCTGAATCTTAAGATAAAACTCGTTCTAACAACAGTTGAATCTTAAGATAAAACTCGTTTTAACAACAGTTGAATCTTAAGAACTGACTCGTTTTAACGACAGCTGAATCTTAAGATAAAACTCGTTTTAACAACAGTTCAAACTTAAGAAATGACTCGTTTTAACAACAGTTGAATCTTATGAACTGACTCATTTTAACAACAGTTGAATCTTAAAAACTGATTCGTTTTAACAACAGTTGAATCTTAAGATAAAACTCGTTTTAACAACAGTTGAATCTTAAGAACTGACTCGTTTTAACAACAGCTGAATCTTAAGATAAAACTCGTTTTAACAACAGTTGAATCTTAAGAACTGACTCGATTTAACAACAGCTGAATCTTAAGATAAAACTCGTTTTAACAACAGTTGAATCTTAGGATAAAACTCGTTTTAACAACAGTTGAATCTTAAGAACTGACTCGTTTTAACAACAGTTGAATCTTAAGATAAAACTCGTTTTAACAACAGTTGAATCTTATGAGCTAACTCATTTTAACAACAGTTGAATCTTAAGTTAAGACTCGTTTTAACAACAGTTGAATCTTAAGAACTGACTCGTTTTAACAACAGCTGAATCTTAAGATAAAACTCGTTTTAACAACAGGTGAATCTTAAGAACTGACTCGTTTTAACAACAGCTGAATCTTAAGATTAAACTCGTTTTAACAACAGTTGAATCTTAAGATAAAACTCGTTTTAACAACAGTTGAAACTTAAGTACTGACTTGTTTTAACAGCAGTTGAATCTTAAGATAAAACTCGTTTTAACAACAGTTGAATCTTATGAGCTAACTCATTTTAACAACAGTTGAATCTTAAGTTAAGACTCGTTTTAACAACAGTTGAATCTTAAGAACTGACTCGTTTTAACGACAGCTGAATCTTAAGATAAAACTTGTTTTAACAACAGTTGAATCTTAAAGATAAAACTCGCTTTAACAACAGTTGAATCTTAAGAACTGACTCGTTTTAACAACAGTTGAATCTTAAGACAAAACCCGTTTTAACAACAGTTGAATCTTAAGAACTGTCTCGTTTTAACAACAGTTGAATCCTAAGATAAACCTCGTTTTAACAACAGATTAATCTTAAGAACTGACTCGTTTTAACAACAGTTGAATCTTAAGACAAAACTCGTTTTAACAACAGTTGAATCTTAAGAACTGACTTGTTCTAACAACAGTTCAGCCTCAAGAACTGACTCGTTTTAAAACAGTTGAATCGTTAGATCTGACTCGTTTTAACAACAGTTGAATCTTAAAATAAAACTCGTTTTAACAATAGTTGAATCTCAAGAACTGACTCGTTTTAGCAACAGTTGAATCTTAATAACTGACTCGTTTTAACAACAGTTGAATGTTAAGATAAAACTCGTTTTAACAATAGTTGAATCTTAAGAACTGATTCGTTTTAACAACAGTTGAATCTTAAGATAAAACTCGTTTTAACAACTGTTGAATCTTAAGAACTGACTCGTTTTAACAACAATTGAATCTTCAAATAAAACTCGTTTTAACAACAGTTGAATCTTAAGAACTGACTCGTTTTAACAACAGTTGAATGTTAAGATAAAACTCGTTTTAACAATAGTTGAATCTTAAGAACTGACTCGTTTTAACAACAGTTGAATCTTAAGATAAAACTCGTTTTAACAACAGTTGAATCTTAAGAAATGACTCGTTTTAACAACAGCTGAATCTTAAGATAAAACTCGTTTTAACAACAGTTCAAACTTAAGAAATGACTCGTTTTAACAAAAGTTGAATATTATGAACTCACTCATTTTAACAACAGTTGAATCTTAATATAACATTCGTTTTAACAACAGTTGAATCTTAAGAACTGATTCGTTTTAACAACAGTTGAATCTTAAGATAAAACTCGTTTTAACAACAGTTGAATCTTAAGAACGGACTCCTTTTAACAACAGCTGAATCTTAAGATAAAACTCGTTTTAACAACAGTTGAATCTTCAGAACTGATTCGTTTTAACAACAGTTCAAACTTAAGAACTGATTCGTTTTAACAACAGTTGAATCTTATGAACTGACTCATTTTAACAACAGTTGAATCTTAAGATAACATTCGTTTTAACAACAGTTGAATATTAAGAACTGTCTCGTTTTAACAAAAGTTGAATGTTAAGATAAAACTCGTTTTAACAATAGTTGTATCTTAAGAACTGACTCGTTTTAACAACAGTTGAATCTTAAGATAAATCTCGTTTTAACAACAGTTGAATCTTAAAGATAAAACTCGCTTTAACAACAGTTGAATCTTAAGAACTGACTCGTTTTAACAACAGTTGAATCTTAAGACAAAACCCGTTTTAACAACAGTTGAATATTAAGAACTGTCTCGTTTTAACAACAGTTGAATGTTAAGATAAAACTCGTTTTAACAATAGTTGTATCTTAAGAACTGACTCGTTTTAACAACAGTTGAATCTTAAGATAAAACTCGTTTTAACAACAGTTGAATCTTAAGAACTGACTCGTTTCATCAACAGTTCAACCTTAAGAACTGACTCGTTTTAACAACAGTTGAATCTTCAAATAAAACTCGTTTTAACAACAGTTGAATCTTAAGAACTGACTCGTATTAACAACAGTTGAATGTTAAGATAAAACTCGTTTTAACAACAGTTGAATCTTAAGAACTGACTCGTTTTAACAACAGCTGAATCTTAAGATAAAACTCGTTTTAACAACAGTTGAATCCTAAGAACTGACTCGTTTTAACATCAGTTCAACCTTAAGAGCTGACTCGTTTAACAACAGTTGAATCTTCAAATGAAACTCTTTAAACAACAGTTGAATCTTAAGAACTGACTCGTGTTAACAACAGTTGAATCTTAAGATAAAACTAGTTTTAACAACAGTTCAACCTTAAGAACTGACTCGTTTTAACAACAGTTGAATCTTAACAACTGACTCGTTTTATCAACAGTTGAATGTTAAGATAAAACTCGTTTTAACAACAGTTGAATCCTAAGAACTGACTCGTTTTAACAACAGCTGATTCTTAAGATAAAACTCGTTTTAACAACAGTTGAATCTTAAGAACTGACTCGTTTAAACAACAGTTGAATCTTAAGATAAAACTCGTTTTAACAACAGTTGAATCTTAAGAACTGACTCGTTTTATCAACAGTTCAACCTTAAGAACTGACTCGTTTTAACAACAGTTGAATCATCAAATCAAACTCGTTTTAACAACAGTTGAATCTTAAGAACTGACTCGTTTTAACATCAGTTCAACCTTAAGAGCTGACTCGTTTAACAACAGTTGAATCTTCAAATAAAACTCTTTTAACAACAGTTGAATCTTAAGAACTGACTCGTGTTAACAACAGTTGAATCTTAAGATAAAACTAGTTTTAACAACAGTTCAACCTTAAGAACTGACTCGTTTTAACAACAGTTGAATCTTAAGAACTGACTCGTTTTAACAACAGTTGAATGTTAAGATAAAACTCGTTTTAACAACAGTTGAATCTTAAGAACTGACTCGTTTAACATCAGCTGAATCTTAAGATAAAACTCGTTTTAACAACAGTTCAAACTTAAGAAATGTCTCGTTTTAACAACTGTTGAATCTTATGAACTGACACATTTTAACAACAGTTGAATCTTAAGATAACATTCGTTTTAACAACAGTTGAATCTTAAGAACTGATTCGTTTTAACAACAGTTGAATCTTAAGATGAAACTCGTTTTAACAACAGTTGAATCTTAAGAACTGACTCGTTTTAACAACAGCTGATTCTTAAGAGAAAACTCGTTTTAACAATAGTTGAATCTTAACAACTGACTCGTTTTAACAACAGTTCAACCTTAAGAACTGACTCGTTTTAACAACAGTTGAATCTTCAAATAAAACTCGATTTAACAACAGTTGAATCTTAAGAACTGACTCGTTTTAACAACAGTTGAATCTTAAGAACTGACTCGTTTTAACAAGAGTTAAATCTTAATAACTGACTCGTTTTAACAACAGTTGAATGTTAAGTTAAACCTCGTTTTAACAATAGTTGAATCTTAAGAACTGACTCGTTTTAACAACAGTTGAATCTTATGAACTGACTCATTTTAGCAACAGTTGAATCTTAAGATAACATTCGTTTTAACTACAGTTGAATCTTAAGATAAAACTCGTTTTAACAACAGTTGAATCTTAAGAACTGACTCGTTTCATCAACAGATCAACCTTAAGAACTGACTCGTTTTAACAACAGTTGAATCTTCAAATAAAACTCGTTTTAACAACAATTGAATCTTAAGAACTGACTCGTTTTAACAACAGTTGAATCTTAAGAACTGACTCCTTTTAACAACAGTTGAATCTTAAGATAAAACTCGTTTTAACAACAGTTGAATCTTATGAGCTAACTCATTTTAACAACAGTTGAATCTTAAGTTAAGACTCGATTTAACAACAGTTGAATCTTAAGAACTGACTCGTTTTAACAACAGCTGAATCTTAAGATAAAACTTGTTTTAACAACAGTTGAATCTTAAAGATAAAACTCGCTTTAACAACAGTTGAATCTTAAGAACTGACTCGTTTTAACAACAGTTGAATCTTAAGACAAAACCCGTTTTAACAACAGTTGAATCGTAAGAACTGTCTCATTTTAACAACAGTTGAATCTTAAGATAAACCTCGTTTTAACAACAGATTAATCTTAAGAACTGACTCGTTTTAACAACAGTTGAATCTTAAGACAAAACTCGTTTTAACAACAGTTGAATCTTAAGAACTGACTTGTTCTAACAACAGTTCAGCCTCAAGAACTGACTCGTTTTAAAACAGTTGAATCGTTAGATCTGACTCGTTTTAACAACAGTTGAATCTTAAAATAAAACTCGTTTTAACAATAGTTGAATCTCAAGAACTGACTCGTTTTAGCAACAGTTGAATCTTAATAACTGACTCGTTTTAACAACAGTTGAATGTTAAGATAAAACTCGTTTTAACAATAGTTGAATCTTAAGAACTAACTCGTTTTAACAACAGTTGAATCTTAAGATAAAACTCGTTTTAACAACTGTTGAATCTTAAGAACTGACTCGTTTTAACAACAGTTGAATCTTCAAATAAAACTCGTTTTAACAACAGTTGAATCTTAAGAACTGACTCGTTTTAACAACAGTTGAATGTTAAGATAAAACTCGTTTTAACAATAGTTGAATCTTAAGAACTGACTCGTTTTAACAACAGTTGAATCTTAAGATAAAACTCGTTTTAACAACAGTTGAATCTTAAGAACTGACTCGTTTAAACAACAGTTGAATCTTAAGATAAAACTCGTTTTAACAACAGTTGAATCTTAAGAACTGACTCGTTTTATCAACAGTTCAACCTTAAGAACTGACTCGTTTTAACAACAGTTGAATCATCAAATCAAACTCGTTTTAACAACAGTTGAATCTTAAGAACTGACTCGTTTTAACATCAGTTCAACCTTAAGAGCTGACTCGTTTAACAACAGTTGAATCTTCAAATAAAACTCTTTTAACAACAGTTGAATCTTAAGAACTGACTCGTGTTAACAACAGTTGAATCTTCAGATAAAACTAGTTTTAACAACAGTTCAACCTTAAGAACTGACTCGTTTTAACAACAGTTGAATCTTAAGAACTGACTCGTTTTAACAACAGTTGAATGTTAAGATAAAACTCGTTTTAACAACAGTTGAATCTTAAGAACTGACTCGTTTAACATCAGCTGAATCTTAAGATAAAACTCGTTTTAACAACAGTTCAAACTTAAGAAATGTCTCGTTTTAACAACTGTTGAATCTTATGAACTGACACATGTTAACAACAGTTGAATCTTAAGATAACATTCGTTTTAACAACAGTTGAATCTTAAGAACTGATTCGTTTTAACAACAGTTGAATCTTAAGATGAAACTCGTTTTAACAACAGTTGAATCTTAAGAACTGACTCGTTTTAACAACAGCTGATTCTTAAGAGAAAACTCGTTTTAACAATAGTTGAATCTTAACAACTGACTCGTTTTAACAACAGTTCAACCTTAAGAACTGACTCGTTTTAACAACAGTTGAATCTTCAAATAAAACTCGATTTAACAACAGTTGAATCTTAAGAACTGACTCGTTTTAACAACAGTTGAATCTTAAGAACTGACTCGTTTTAACAACAGTTAAATCTTAATAACTGACTCGTTTTAACAACAGTTGAATGTTAAGTTAAACCTCGTTTTAACAATAGTTGAATCTTAAGAACTGACTCGTTTTAACAACAGTTGAATCTTATGAACTGACTCATTTTAGCAACAGTTGAATCTTAAGATAACATTCGTTTTAACTACAGTTGAATCTTAAGATAAAACTCGTTTTAACAACAGTTGAATCTTAAGAACTGACTCGTTTCATCAACAGATCAACCTTAAGAACTGACTCGTTTTAACAACAGTTGAATCTTCAAATAAAACTCGTTTTAACAACAATTGAATCTTAAGAACTGACTCGTTTTAACAACAGTTGAATCTTAAGAACTGACTCGTTTTAACAACAGTTGAATCTTAAGATAAAACTCGTTTTAACAACAGTTGAATCTTATGAGCTAACTCATTTTAACAACAGTTGAATCTTAAGTTAAGACTCGTTTTAACAACAGATGAATCTTAAGAACTGACTCGTTTTAACGACAGCTGAATCTTAAGATAAAACTTGTTTTAACAACAGTTGAATCTTAAAGATAAAACTCGCTTTAACAACAGTTGAATCTTAAGAACTGACTCGTTTTAACAACAGTTGAATCTTAAGACAAAACCCGTTTTAACAACAGTTGAATCTTAAGAACTGTCTCGTTTTAACAACAGTTGAATCTTAAGATAAACCTCGTTTTAACAACAGATTAATCTTAAGAACTGACTCGTTTTAACAACAGTTGAATCTTAAGACAAAACTCGTTTTAACAACAGTTGAATCTTAAGAACTGACTTGTTCTAACAACAGTTCAGCCTCAAGAACTGACTCGTTTTAAAACAGTTGAATCGTTAGATCTGACTCGTTTTAACAACAGTTGAATCTTAAAATAAAACTCGTTTTAACAATAGTTGAATCTCAAGAACTGACTCGTTTTAGCAACAGTTGAATCTTAATAACTGACTCGTTTTAACAACAGTTGAATGTTAAGATAAAACTCGTTTTAACAACTGTTGAATCTTAAGAACTGACTCATTTTAACAACAGTTGAATCTTCAAATAAAACTCGTTTTAACAACAGTTGAATCTTAAGAACTGACTCGTTTTAACAACAGTTGAATCTTCAAAAAAAACTCGTTTTAACAACAGTTGAATCTTAAGAACTGACTCGTTTTAACAACAGTTGAATCTTAAGAACTGACTCGTTTTAACAACAGTTGAATCTTAAGAACTGACTCGTTTTAACAACAACTGAATCTTAAGATAAAACTCGTTTTAACAACAGTTGAATCTTAAGAACTGACTCGTTTTAACATCAGTTCAACCTTAAGAACTGACTCGTTTTAACAACAGTGGAATCTTAAGAACTGACTCGTTTTAACAACAGCTGAATCTTAAGATAAAACTCGTTTTAACAACAGTTGAATCTTAAGAACTGACTCGTTTTAACATCAGTTCAACCTTTAGAGCTGACTCGTTTAACAACAGTTGAATCTTCAAATAAAACTCGTTTTAACAACAGTTGAATCTTAAGAACTGACTCGTTTGAAAAACTGCTGAATCTTAAGATATAACTCGTTTTAACAACAGTTGGATCTTAAGAACTGACTCGTTTTAACAACAGCTGAATCTTCAAATAAATCTCGTTTTAACAACAGTTGAATCTTAAGAACTGACTCGTTTTAACAACAGTTGAATCTTCAAATAAAACTCGATTTAACAACAGTTGAATCTTAAGAACTGACTCGTTTTAACAACAGTTGAATCTTAAGATAAAACTCGTTTTAACAACAGTTGAATCTTAAGAACTGACTCATTTTAACAACAGTTGAATCTTGAGATAAAACTCGTTTTAACAACAGTTGAATCTTAAGAACTGACTCTTTTTAACAACAGTTGAATGTTAAGATAAAACTCGTTTTAACAATAGTTGAATCTTAAGAACTGACTCGTTTTAACAACAGTTGAATCTTAAGATAAAACTCGTTTTAACAACAGTTGAATCTTAAGAACTGACTCGATTTAACAACAGCTGAATCTTAAGATAAAACTCGTTTTAACAACAGTTGTATCTTAAGAACCGACTTGTTTTATCAACAGTTCAACCGTAAGAACTGACTCGTTTTAACAACAGTTGAATCTTCAAATAAAACTCGTTTTCACAACAGTTGAATCTTAAGAAATGACTCGTTTTAACAACAGTTGAATCTTAAGATAAAACTCGTTTTAACAACAGTTGAATCTTAAGAACTGACTCGTTTTAACAACAGCTGAATCTTAAGATAAAACTCGTTTTAACAACAGTTGAATCTTAAGAACTGACTTGTTTTATCAACAGTTCAACCGTGAGAACTGACTCGTTTTAACAACAGTTGAATGTTCAAATAAAACTCGTTTTAACAACAGTTGAATCTTAAGAACTGACTCGTTTTAACAACAGTTGAATCTTAAGAACTGACTCGTTTTAACAACAGTTAAATCTTAATAACTGACTCGTTTTAACGACAGTTGAATGTTAATATAAAACTCGTTTTAACAATAGTTGAATCTTAAGAACTGACTCGTTTTAACAACAGTTGAATCTTAAGATAAAACTCGTTTTAACAACTGTTGAATCTTAAGAACAGACTCGTTTTAACAACAGCTGAATCTTAAGATAAAACTCGTTTTAACAACAGTTAAATCTTAATAACTGACTCGTTTTAACAACAGTTGAATGTTAAGATAAAACTCGTTTTAACAATAGTTGAATCTTAAGAACTGACTCGTTTTAACAACAGTTGAATGTTCAAATAAAACTCGTTTTAAGAGCAGTTGAATCTTAAGAACTGACTCGTTTTAACAACAGTTGAATCTTAAGACAAAACCCGTTTTAACAACAGTTGAATCTTAAGAACTGTCTCGTTTTAACAACAGTTGAATCTTAAGATAAACCTCGTTTTAACAACAGATTAATCGTTAGATCTGACTCGTTTTAACAACAGTTGAATCTTAAAATAAAACTCGTTTTAAGAATAGTTGAATCTCAAGAACTGACTCGTTTTAGCAACAGTTGAATCTTAATAACTGACTCGTTTTAACAACAGTTGAATGTTAAGATAAAATTCGTTTTAACAATAGTTGAATCTTAAGAACTGACTCGTTTTAACAACAGTTGAATCTTAAGATAAAACTCGTTTTAACAACTGTTGAATCTTAAGAACTGACTCGTTTTAACAACAATTGAATCTTCAAATAAAACTCGTTTTAACAACAGTTGAATCTTAAGAACTGACTCGTTTTAACAACAGTTGAATGTTAAGATAAAACTCGTTTTAACAATAGTTGAATCTTAAGAACTGACTCGTTTTAACAACAGTTGAATCTTAAGATAAAACTCGTTTTAACAACAGTTGAATCTTAAGAAATGACTCGTTTTAACAACAGCTGAATCTTAAGATACAACTCGTTTTAACAACAGTTGAATCTTAAGAACTGACTCGTTTTAACAACAGTTGAATCCTAAGAACTGACTCGTTTTAACAACAGCTGATTCTTAAGATAAAACTCGTTTTAACAACAGTTGAATCTTAAGAACTGACTCGTTTTAACAACAGTTGAATCTTAAGATAAAACTCGTTTTAACAACAGTTGAATCTTAAGAACTGACTCGTTTTATCAACAGTTCAACCTTAAGAACTGACTCGTTTTAACAACAGTTGAATCATCAAATCAAACTCGTTTTAACAACAGTTGAATCTTAAGAACTGACTTGTTTTAACATCAGTTCAACCTTAAGAGCTGACTCGTTTAACAACAGTTGAATCTTCAAATAAAACTCTTTTAACAACAGTTGAATCTTAAGAACTGACTCGTGTTAACAACAGTTGAATCTTAAGATAAAACTAGTTTTAACAACAGTTCAACCTTAAGAACTGACTCGTTTTAACAACAGTTGAATCTTCAAATAAAACTCGTTTTAACAACAGTTGAATCTTAAGAACTGACTCGTTTTAACAACAGTTGAATGTTAAGATAAAACTCGTTTTAACAACAGTTGAATCTTGAGAACTGACTCGTTTAACAACAGCTGAATCTTAAGATAAAACTCGTTTTAACAACAGTTCAAACTTAAGAAATGTCTCGTTTTAACAACTGTTGAATCTTATGAACTGACACATTTTAACAACAGTTGAATCTTAAGATAACATTCGTTTTAACAACAGTTGAATCTTAAGAACTGATTCGTTTTAACAACAGTTGAATCTTAAGATGAAACTCGTTTTAACAACAGTTGAATCTTAAGAACTGACTCGTTTTAACAACAGCTGATTCTTAAGATAAAACTCGTTTTAACAATAGTTGAATCTTAACAACTGACTCGTTTTAACAACAGTTCAACCTTAAGAACTGACTCGTTTGAACAACAATTGAATCTTCAAATAAAACTCGATTTAACAACAGTTGAATCTTAAGAACTGACTCGTTTTAACAACAGTTGTATCTTAAGAACTGACTCGTTTTAACAACAGTGAAATCTTAATAACTGACTCGTTTTAACGACAGTTGAATGTTAAGTTAAAACTCGTTTTAACAATAGTTGAATCTTAAGAACTGACTCGTTTTAACAACAGTTGAATCTTATGAACTGACTCATTTTAGCAACAGTTGAATCTTAAGATAACATTCGTTTTAACAACAGTTGAATCTTAAGATAAAACTCGTTTTAACAACAGTTGAATCTTAAGAACTGACTCGTTTCATCAACAGATCAACCTTAAGAACTGACTCGTTTTAACAACAGTTGAATCTTCAAATAAAACTCGTTTTAACAACAATTGAATCTTAAGAACTGACTCGTTTTAACAACAGTTGAATCTTAAGAACTGACTCGTTTTAACAACAGTTGAATCTTAAGATGAAACTCGTTTTAACAACAGTTGATACTTAAGAACTGACTCATTTTAACAACAGTTGAATCTTCAGATAAAACTCGTTTTAACAACAGTTGAATCTTAAGAACTGACTCGTTTTAACAACAGTTGAATGTTAAGATAAAACTCGTTTTAACAATAGTTGAATCTTAAGAACTGACTCGTTTTAACAACAGTTGAATCTTAAGATAAAACTCGTTTTAACATCTGTTGAATCTTAAGAACTGACTCGTTTTATCAACAGTTCAACCTTAAGAACTGACGCGTTTTAATAACAGTTGAATCATCAAATCAAACTCGTTCTAACAACAGTTGAATCTTAAGAACTGACTCGTTTTAACAACAGTTGAATCTTAAGATAAAACTCGTTTTAACAACAGTTGAATCTTAAGAACTGACTCATTTTAACAACAGTTGAATCTTGAGATAAAACTCGTTTTAACAACAGTTGAATCTTAAGAACTGACTCGTTTTAACAACAGTTGAATGTTAAGATAAAACTCGTTTTAACAATAGTTGAATCTTAAGAACTGACTCGTTTTAACAACAGTTGAATCTTAAGATAAAACTCGTTTTAACAACTGTTGAATCTTAAGAACTGACTCGTTTTAAAAACAGCTGAATCTTAAGATATAACTCGTTTTAACAACAGTTGGATCTTAAGAACTGACTCGTTTTAACAACCTGTAATCTTCAAATAAATCTCGTTTTAACAACAGTTGAATCTTAAGAACTGACTCGTTTTAACAACAGTTGAATCTTCAAATAAAACTCGATTTAACAACAGTTGAATCTTAAGAACTGACTCGTTTTAACAACAGTTGAATCTTAAGATAAAACTCGTTTTAACAACAGTTGAATCTTAAGAACTGACTCATTTTAACAACAGTTGAATCTTGAGATAAAACTCGTTTTAACAACAGTTGAATCTTAAGAACTGACTCGTTTTAACAACAGTTGAATGTTAAGATAAAACTCGTTTTAACAATAGTTGAATCTTAAGAACTGACTCGTTTTAACAACAGTTGAATCTTAAGATAAAACTCGTTTTAACAACTGTTGAATCTTAAGAACTGACTCGTTTTAAAAACAGCTGAATCTTAAGATACAACTCGTTTTAACAACAGTTGGATCTTAAGAACTGACTCGTTTTAACAACAGTTGAATCTTCAAATAAATCTCGTTTTAACAACAGTTGAATCTTAAGAACTGACTCGATTTAACAACAGCTGAATCTTAAGATAAAACTCGTTTTAACAACAGTTGAATATTAAGAACTGTCTCGTTTTAACAACAGTTGGATGTTAAGATAAAACTCGTTTTAACAATAGTTGAATCTTAAGAACTGATTCGTTTTAACAACAGTTGAATCTTAAGATAAAACTCGTTTTAACAACAGTTGAATCTTCAAATACAACTCGTTTTAACAACAGTTGAATCTTAAGAACTGACTCGTTTTAACAACAGCTGAATCTTAAGATAAAACTCGTTTTAACAACAGTTGAATCTTAAGAACTGACTCGTTTTGACATCAGTTCAACCTTTAGAGCTGACTCGTTTAACAACAGTTGAATCTTCAAATAAAACTCTTTAAACAACAGTTGAATCTTAAGAACTGAGTCGTTTAACAACAGTTGAATCTTAAGAACTGACTCGTTTTAACAACAGTTGAATCTTCAAATAAAACTCGTTTTAACAACAGTTGAATCATAAGAACTGAGTCGTTTAACAACAGTTGAATCTTAAGATAAAACTCGTTATAACAACAGTGGAATCTTAAGATAAAACTCGTTTTAACAACAGTTGAATCTTAAGAACTGACTCGTTTTATCAACAGTTCAATCTAAAGAACTGACTCGTTTTAACAACAGCTGAATCTTAAGATAAAACTCGTCTTAACAACAGTTGAATCTTAAGATAAAATTCGCTTTAACGATAGTTGAATGTTAAGAACTGATTCGTTTTAACAACAGTGCAAACTTAATAACTGACTCGTTTTAACAACAGTTGAATATTCAAATAAAACTTGTTTTAACAACAGTTGAATCTTAGGAACTGACTCGTTTTAACAACAGTTGAATCTTATGATAAAACTCATTTTAACAACAGTTGAATCTTAAGATAAAACTCGTTTTAACAACAGTTGAATTTTAAGAACTGTCTCGTTTTAACAACAGTTGAATCTTAAGAACTGTCTCGTTTTAACAACAGTTGAATCTTAAGAACTGACTCGTTTTAACAACAGTTGAATCTTATGATAAAACTCATTTTAACAACAGTTGAATCTTAAGATAAAACTCGTTTTAACAACAGTTGAATTTTAAGAACTGTCTCGTTTTAACAACAGTTGAATCTTAAGAACTGTCTCGTTTTAACAACAGTTGAATCTTAAGAACTGGCTCGTTTTAACAACAGTTCAAACTTAAGAACTGACTCGTTTTAACAACAGTTCAATCTTATGATAAAACTCATTTTAACAACAGTTGAATCTTAAGAACAGATTCGTTTTAACAACAGATGAATCTTAAGATAAACCTCGTTTTAATAACAGTTGAATCTTAAGAACTGACTCGTATTAACAACTGTTGATTCTTAAGATAAAACATCATTTTAACAACAGTTGAATCTTAAGAACTGTCTCGTTTTTACAACAGTTTGAATCTTAAGATAAATCTCGTTTTAATCACATTTGAATCTTAAGAACTGACTCGTTTTAACAACAGTTGAATCTTAAGATAAAATTCGTTTTAACAACAGTTGAATCTTAATAACTGATTCGTTTTAACAACAGTTCAAACTTAAGGACTGACTCGTTTTAACAACAGTTGAATCTTATGATAAAACTCATGTTAACAACAGTTGAATCTTAAGAGCTGACTCGTGTTAACAACAGCTGAATCTTAAGACAAAACTCGTTTTAACAACAGTTCAACCTTAAGAACTGACTCGTTTTAACAACAGTTGAATCTTCAAATAAAACTCGCTTTAACAACAGTTGAATCTTAAGAACTAACTCGTTTTAACAACAGTTGAATCATATGATAAAACTCGTTTTAACAACAGTTGAATCTTAAGAACTGACTCATTTTAACAACAGTTGAATCTTAAGATAAAACTCGTTTTAACAACAGTTGAATCTTAAGAACTGACTCGTTTTAACAACAGTTCAACCTTAAGAACTGACTCGTTTTAACAACAGTTGAATCTTAAGAACTGACTCGTGTTATCAACAGTTCAACCTTAAGAACTGACTCATTTTAACAACAGAAGAATCTTCAAATAAAACTCGTTTTAACAACAGTTGAATCTTAAGAACTGATTCGTTTTAACAACAGCTGAATCTTAAGATAAACTCGTTTTAACAACAGTTGAATCTTAAGATAAACCTCGTTTTAACAACATTTGAATCTTAAGAACTGACTCGTTTTAACAACAGCTGAATCTTAAGATAAACTCGTTTTAACAACAGTTGAATCTTGAGAACTGACTCATCTTAACAACAGTTGAATCTTCAAATAAACTCGTTTTAACAACAGTTGAATCTTAAGAACTGACTCGTTTTATCAACAGTTCAACCTTAAGAACTGACTCGTTTTAACAACAGTTGAATCTTCAAATAAAACTCGTTTTAACAACAGTTGAATCTTAAGAACTGACTCGTTTTAACAACAGTTGAATCTTAAGATAAAACTCGTTTTAACAACAGTTGAATCTTAAGATAAATCTCGTATTAACAACAGTTGAATCGTAAGAACTGACTCGTTTTAACAACAGTTGAATCTTAAGATAAATCACGTTTTAACAACAGTTGAATCTTAAGAACTGACTCATTTTAACAACAGTTGAATCTTAAGATAAAACTCGTTTTAACAACAGTTGAATCTTAAGAACTGACTCGTTTTAACAACAGCTGAATCTTAAAATAAAAAATCGTTTTAACAACAGTTGAATCTTCAGAACTGACTCGTTTTATCAACAGTTCAACCTTAAGAACTGACTCGTTTTAACAACAGTTGAATCTTCAAATAAAACTCGTTTTAACAACAGTTGAATCTTAAGAACTGACTCATTTTAACAACAGCTGAATCTTTATATAAAACTCGTTTTAACAACGGTTGAATCTTAAGAACTGACTCGTTTTAACAACAGTTGAATCTTCAAATAAAACTCGTTTTAACAACAGTTGAATCATAAGAACTGAGTCGTTTAACAACAGTTGAATCTTAAGATAAAACTCGTTATAACAACAGTGGAATCTTAAGATAAAACTCGTTTTAACAACAGTTGAATCTTAAGAACTGACTCGTTTTATCAACAGTTCAACCTTAAGAACTGACTCGTTTTAACAACAGCTGAATCTTAAGATAAAACTCGTCATAACAACAGTTGAATCTTAAGATAAAATTCGCTTTAACGATAGTTGAATGTTAAGAACTGATTCGTTTTAACAACAGTGCAAACTTAATAACTGACTCGTTTTAACAACAGTTGAATCTTCAAATAAAACTCGTTTTAACAACAGTTGAATCTTAAGAACTGTCTCGTTTTAACAACAGTTGAATCTTAAGAACTGACTCGTTTTAACAACAGTTGAATCTTCAAATAAAACTCGTTTTAACAACAGTTGAATCTTAAGATAAAACTCGTTTTAACAACAGTTGAATCTTAAGAACTGACTCATTTTAACAACAGCTGAATCTTAAGATAAAACTCGTTTTAACAACAGTTGAATCGTAAGAACTGACTCGTTTTATCAACAGTTCAACCTTAAGAACTGACTCGTTTTAACAACAGTTGAATCTTCAAATAAAACTCGTTTTAACAACAGTTGAATCTTAAGAACTGACTCGTTTTAACAACAGTTGAATCTTAAGATAAATCTCGTTTTAACAACAGTTGAATCTTAAGAACTGACTCATTTTAACAACAGTTGAATCTTAAGATAAAACTCGTTTTAACAACAGTTGAATCTTAAGAACTGACTCGTTTTAACAACAGCTGAATCTTAAGATAAAACTCGTTTTAACAACAGTTGAATCTTAAGAACTGACTCGTTTTATCAACAGTTCAACCTTAAGAACTGACTCGTTTTAACAACGGCTGAATCTTAAGATAAAATTCGTTTTAACAATAGTTGAATGTTAAGAACTGATTCGTTTTAACAACAGTGCAAACGTAAGAACTGACTCGTTTTAACAGCAGTTGAATCTTAAGAACTGACTCGTTTTAACAACAGTTGAATCTTAAGATATAACTCGTTTTAACAACAGTTGAATCTTATGAACTGACTCGTTTTAACAACAATTGAATCTTAAGATAAAACTCGTATTAACAACAGTTGAATCTTAAGAACTGACTCATCTTAACAACAATTGAATCTTAAGACAAAACTCGTTTTAACAACAGTTGAATCTTAAGAACTGACTCGTTTTAACAACAATTGAATCTTAAGGCAAAACTCGTTTTAACAACAGTTGAATCTTAAGAACTGACTCGTTTTATCAACAGTTCAACCTTAAGAACTGACTCGTTTTAGCAACAGTTGAATCTTCAAATAAAACTCGTTTTAACAACAGTTGAATCTTAAGAACTGATTCGTTTTAACAACAGTTGAATCTTAAGATAAAACTCGTTTTAACAACAGTTGAATCTTAAGATAAAACTCGTTTTAACAACAGTTGAATCTTAAGAACTGACTCGTTTTAATAACAGTTGAATCTTAAGATAAAACTCGTTTTAACAACAGTTGAATCTTAAGAACTGACTCGTTTTATCAACAGTTCAACCTTAAGAACTGTCTCATTTTAACAACAGTTGAATCTTCAAATAAAACTCGTTTTAACGACAGTTGAATCTTAAGAACGGATTCGTTTTAACAACAGTTGAATCTTAAGATAAAACTCGTTTTAACAACAGTTGAATCTTAAGAACTGACTCGTTTTAACAACAGCTGAATCTTAAGATAAAAATCGTTTTAACAAAGGTTGAATCGTAAGAACTGACTCGTTTTATCAACAGTTCAACCTTAAGAACTGACTCGTTTTAACAACAGTTGAATCTTCAAATAAAACTCGTTTTAACAACAGTTGAATCTTAAGAACTGATTCGTTTTAACAACAGCTCAATCTTAAGATAAACTCGTTTTAACAACAGTTGAATCTGAAGATAAAACTCGTTTTAACAACAGTTGAATCTTAAGAACGGATTCGTTTTAACAACGGTTGAATCTTAAGATAAAACTCGTTTTAACAACAGTTGAATCTTAAGAACTGACTCGTTTTAACAACAGCTGAATCTTAAGATAAAACTCGTTTTAACAACAGTTGAATCGTAAGAACTGACTCGTTTTATCAACAGTTCAATCTTAAGGACTGACTCGTTTTAACAACAGTTGAATCTTCAAATAAAACTCGTTTTAACAACAGTTGAATCTTAAGAACTGATTCGTTTTAACAACAGCTGAATCTTAAGAAATGGCTCGTTTTAACAACAGCTGAATCTTAAGATAAAACTCGTTTTAACAACAGTTGAATCTTAAGAACTGACTCGTTTTAACAACAGTTCAACCATAAGAACTGACTCGTTTTAACAACAGTTGAATCTTCAAATAAAACTCGTTTTAACAACAGTTGAATCTTAAGAACTGATTCGTTTTAACAACAGCTGAATCTTAAGAACTGACTCGTTTTAACAACAGCTGAATCTTAAGATAAAACGCGTTTTAACAACGGTTGAATCTTAAGAACTGACTCGTTTTAACAACAGTTGAATCTTCAAATAAAACTCCTTTTAACAACAGTTGAATCATAAGAATTGATTCGTTTAACAACAGTTAAATCTTAAGATAACACTCGTTTTAACAACACTTGAATCTTAAGATAAAACTCGTTTTAACAACAGTTGGATCTTAAGAACTGACTCGTTTTAATAACAGTTGAATCTTAAGATAAACCTCGTTTTAACAACAGTTTAATCTTAAGAACTGACTCGTTTTAACAACAGTTGAATCTTAAGAACTGATTCGTTTTAACAACAACTGTATCTTAATATAAACTCGTTTTAACAACAGTTGAATCTTAAGATAAACTCGTTTTAACAACAGTTGAATCTTAAGAACTGACTCGTTTTAATAACAGTTGAATCTTAAGATAAAACTCGTTTTAACAACAGTTGAATCTTAAGAACTGACTCGTTTTAACAACAGCTGAATCTTAAGATAAAACTCGTTTTAACAACAGTTGAATCTTAACCACTGACTCGCTTTATCAACAGTTCAACCTTAAGAACTGACTCATTTTAACAACAGTTGAATCTTCAAATAAAACTCGTTTTAACAACAGTTGAATCTTAAGAACTGATTCGTTTTAACGACAGCTGAATCTTAAGAACTGACTCGTTTAACAACAGCTGAATCTTAAGATTAAACTCGTTTTAACAACAGTTGAATCTTAAGAACTGACTCGTTTTATCAACAGTTCAACCTTAAGAACTGACTCGTTTTAACAACAGTTGAATCTTCAAATAAAACTCGTTTTCACAACAGTTGAATCTTAAGAACTGACTCGTTTTAACAACAGTTGAATCTTAAGATAAAACTCGTTTTAACAACAGTTGAATCTTAAGAACTGACTCGTTTTAACAACAGTTCAACCATAAGAACTGACTCGTTTTAACAACAGTTGAATCTTCAAATAAAACTCGTTTTAACAACAGTTGAATCTTAAGATAAAACTCGTTTTAACAACAGCTGAATCTTAAGAACTGACTCGTTTTAACAACAGCTGAATCTTAAGATAAAACTCGTTTTAACAACAGTTGAATCTTAAGATAACACTCGTTTTAACAACAGTTGAATCTTAACAACTGTCTCGTTTTAACAACAGTTGAATCTTAAGAACTGTCTCGTTTTAACAACAGTTGAATCTTAAGAATTGACTCGTTTTATCAACAGTTCAACCTTAAGAACTGACTCGTTTTAACAACAGTTGAATCTTCAAATAAAACTCGTTTTAACAACAGTTGAATCTTAAGAACTGACTCATTTTAACAACAGCTGAATCTTTATATAAAACTCGTTTTAACAACAGTTGAATCTTAAGAACTGACTCGTTTTAACAACAGTTCAACCATAAGAACTGACTCGTTTTAACAACAGTTGAATCTTCAAATAAAACTCGTTTTAACAACAGTTGAATCTTAAGAACTGACTCGTTTTAACAACAGCTGAATCTTAAGATAAAACTCGTTTTAACAACGGTTGAATCTTAAGAACTGACTCGTTTTAACAACAGTTGAATCTTCAAATAAAACTCGTTTTAACAACAGTTGAATCATAAGAACTGAGTCGTTTAACAACAGTTGAATCTTAAGATAAAACTCGTTATAACAACAGTGGAATCTTAAGATAAAACTCGTTTTAACAACAGTTGAATCTTAAGAACAGACTCGTTTTATCAACAGTTCAACCTTAAGAACTGATTCGTTTTAACAACAGCTGAATCTTAAGATAAAACTCGTCTTAACAACAGTTGAATCTTAAGATAAAATTCGCTTTAACGATAGTTGAATGTTAAGAACTGATTCGTTTTAACAACAGTGCAAACTTAATAACTGACTCGTTTTAACAACAGTTGAATATTCAAATAAAACTTGTTTTACAACAGTTGAATCTTAAGAACTGACTCGTTTTAACAACAGTTGAATCTTATGATAAAACTCATTTTAACAACAGTTGAATCTTAAGATAAAACTCGTTTTAACAACAGTTGAATCTTAAGAACTGTCTCGTTTTAACAACAGTTGAATCTTAAGAACTGACTCGTTTTAACAACAGTTGAATCTTCAAATAAAACTCGTTTTAACAACAGTTGAATCTTAAGATAAAACTCGTTTTAACAACAGTTGAATCTTAAGAACTGACTCATTTTAACAACAGCTGAATCTTAAGATAAAACTCGTTTTAACAACAGTTGAATCGTAAGAACTGACTCGTTTTATCAACAGTTCAACCTTAAGAACTGACTCGTTTTAACAACAGTTGAATCTTCAAATAAAACTCGTTTTAACAACAGTTGAATCTTAAGAACTGATTCGTTTTAACAACAGCTGAATCTTAAGAACTGACTCGTTTTAACAACAGCTGAATCTTAAGATAAAACTCGTTTTAACAACAGCTGAATCTTAAGATAAAACTCGTTTTAACAACAGTTGAATCTTAAGAACTGACTCGTTTTAACAACAGTTCAACCATAAGAACTGACTCGTTTTAACAACAGTTGAATCTTCAAATAAAACTCGTTTTAACAACAGTTGAATCTTAAGAACTGATTCGTTTTAACAACAGCTGAATCTTAAGAACTGACTCGTTTTAACAACAGCTGAATCTTAAGATAAAACGCGTTTTAACAACGGTTGAATCTTAAGAACTGACTCGTTTTAACAACAGTTGAATCTTCAAATAAAACTCCTTTTAACAACAGTTGAATCATAAGAATTGATTCGTTTAACAACAGTTAAATCTTAAGATAACACTCGTTTTAACAACACTTGAATCTTAAGATAAAACTCGTTTTAACAACAGTTGGATCTTAAGAACTGACTCGTTTTAATAACAGTTGAATCTTAAGATAAACCTCGTTTTAACAACAGTTTAATCTTAAGAACTGACTCGTTTTAACAACAGTTGAATCTTAAGAACTGATTCGTTTTAACAACAACTGTATCTTAATATAAACTCGTTTTAACAACAGTTGAATCTTAAGATAAACTCGTTTTAACAACAGTTGAATCTTAAGAACTGACTCGTTTTAATAACAGTTGAATCTTAAGATAAAACTCGTTTTAACAACAGTTGAATCTTAAGAACTGACTCGTTTTAACAACAGCTGAATCTTAAGATAAAACTCGTTTTAACAACAGTTGAATCTTAACCACTGACTCGCTTTATCAACAGTTCAACCTTAAGAACTGACTCATTTTAACAACAGTTGAATCTTCAAATAAAACTCGTTTTAACAACAGTTGAATCTTAAGAACTGATTCGTTTTAACGACAGCTGAATCTTAAGAACTGACTCGTTTAACAACAGCTGAATCTTAAGATTAAACTCGTTTTAACAACAGTTGAATCTTAAGAACTGACTCGTTTTATCAACAGTTCAACCTTAAGAACTGACTCGTTTTAACAACAGTTGAATCTTCAAATAAAACTCGTTTTCACAACAGTTGAATCTTAAGAACTGACTCGTTTTAACAACAGTTGAATCTTAAGATAAAACTCGTTTTAACAACAGTTGAATCTTAAGAACTGACTCGTTTTAACAACAGTTCAACCATAAGAACTGACTCGTTTTAACAACAGTTGAATCTTCAAATAAAACTCGTTTTAACAACAGTTGAATCTTAAGATAAAACTCGTTTTAACAACAGCTGAATCTTAAGAACTGACTCGTTTTAACAACAGCTGAATCTTAAGATAAAACTCGTTTTAACAACAGTTGAATCTTAAGATAACACTCGTTTTAACAACAGTTGAATCTTAACAACTGTCTCGTTTTAACAACAGTTGAATCTTAAGAACTGTCTCGTTTTAACAACAGTTGAATCTTAAGAATTGACTCGTTTTATCAACAGTTCAACCTTAAGAACTGACTCGTTTTAACAACAGTTGAATCTTCAAATAAAACTCGTTTTAACAACAGTTGAATCTTAAGAACTGACTCATTTTAACAACAGCTGAATCTTTATATAAAACTCGTTTTAACAACAGTTGAATCTTAAGAACTGACTCGTTTTAACAACAGTTCAACCATAAGAACTGACTCGTTTTAACAACAGTTGAATCTTCAAATAAAACTCGTTTTAACAACAGTTGAATCTTAAGAACTGACTCGTTTTAACAACAGCTGAATCTTAAGATAAAACTCGTTTTAACAACGGTTGAATCTTAAGAACTGACTCGTTTTAACAACAGTTGAATCTTCAAATAAAACTCGTTTTAACAACAGTTGAATCATAAGAACTGAGTCGTTTAACAACAGTTGAATCTTAAGATAAAACTCGTTATAACAACAGTGGAATCTTAAGATAAAACTCGTTTTAACAACAGTTGAATCTTAAGAACAGACTCGTTTTATCAACAGTTCAACCTTAAGAACTGATTCGTTTTAACAACAGCTGAATCTTAAGATAAAACTCGTCTTAACAACAGTTGAATCTTAAGATAAAATTCGCTTTAACGATAGTTGAATGTTAAGAACTGATTCGTTTTAACAACAGTGCAAACTTAATAACTGACTCGTTTTAACAACAGTTGAATATTCAAATAAAACTTGTTTTACAACAGTTGAATCTTAAGAACTGACTCGTTTTAACAACAGTTGAATCTTATGATAAAACTCATTTTAACAACAGTTGAATCTTAAGATAAAACTCGTTTTAACAACAGTTGAATCTTAAGAACTGTCTCGTTTTAACAACAGTTGAATCTTAAGAACTGACTCGTTTTAACAACAGTTGAATCTTCAAATAAAACTCGTTTTAACAACAGTTGAATCTTAAGATAAAACTCGTTTTAACAACAGTTGAATCTTAAGAACTGACTCATTTTAACAACAGCTGAATCTTAAGATAAAACTCGTTTTAACAACAGTTGAATCGTAAGAACTGACTCGTTTTATCAACAGTTCAACCTTAAGAACTGACTCGTTTTAACAACAGTTGAATCTTCAAATAAAACTCGTTTTAACAACAGTTGAATCTTAAGAACTGATTCGTTTTAACAACAGCTGAATCTTAAGAACTGACTCGTTTTAACAACAGCTGAATCTTAAGATAAAACTCGTTTTAACAACAGCTGAATCTTAAGATAAAACTCGTTTTAACAACAGTTGAATCGTAAGAACTGTCTCGTTTTATCAACAGTTCAACCTTAAGAACTGACTCGTTTTAACAACAGTTGAATCTTCAAATAAAACTCGTTTTAACAACAGTTGAATCTTAAGAACTGATTCGTTTTAACAACAGCTGAATCTTAAGATAAACTCGTTTTAACAACAGTTGAATCGTAAGATCAAACTCGTTTTAACAACAGTTGAATCTTAAGAACTTACTCGTTTTAACAACAGCTGAATCTTAAGATAAAACTCGTTTTAACAACAGTTGAATCGTAAGAACTGACTCGTTTTATCAACAGTTCATACTTAAGAAATGACTCGTTTTAACAACAGTTGAATCTTCAAATAAAACTCGTTTTAACAACAGTTGAATCTTAAGAACTGACTCGTTTTAACAACAGCTGAATTTGAAGATACACTCGTTTTAACAACAGTTGAATCTTAAGAACTGACTCGTTTTAACAACAGCTAAATCTTAAGATAAAACTCGTTTTAACAACAGTTGAATCTTAAGAACTGACTTGTTTTATCAGCAGTTCAACCTTAAGAACTGACTCATCTTAACAACAGTTGAATCTTCAAATAAACTCGTTTTAACAACAGCTGAATCTTAAGAACTGACTCGTTTTAACAACAGTTGAATCTTAAGAACTGACTCGTTTTAACAACAGTTGAATCTTAAGATAAAACTCGTTTTAACAACAGTTGAATCTTAAGAACTGACTCGTTTTAACAACAGTTGAATCTTAAGAACTGACTCGTTTTAACAACAGTTGAATCTTAAGATAAAACTCGTTTTAACAACAGTTGAATCTTAAGAACTGACTCGTTTTATCAACAGTTTAACCGTAAGAACTGACTCGTTTAAACAACAGCTGAATCTTAAGATAAAACTCGTCTTAACAACAGTTGAATCTTAAGATAAAATTCGTTTTAACGATAGTTGAATGTTAAGAACTGATTCGTTTTAACAACAGTGCAAACTTAATAACTGACTCGTTTTAACAACAGTTGAATCTTCAAATAAAACTTGTTTTAACAACAGTTGAATCTTAAGAACTGACTCGTTTTAACAACAGTTGAATCTTATGATAAAACTCATTTTAACAACAGTTGAATCTTAAAATAAAACTCGTTTTAACAACAGTTGAATCTTAAGAACTGTCTCGTTTTAACAACAGTTGAATCTTAAGAACTGTCTCGTTTTAACAACTGTTGAATCTTAAGAACTGACTCGTTTTATCAACAGTTCAACCTTAAGAACTGACTCGTTTTAACAACAGTTGAATCTTCAAATAAAACTCGTTTTAACAACAGTTGAATCTTAAGAACTGACTCATTTTAACAACAGCTGAATCTTAAGAACTGTCTCGTTTTAACAACAGTTGAATCTTAAGAACTGACTCGTTTTATCAACAGTTCAACCTTAAGAACTGACTCGTTTTAACAACAGTTGAATCTTCAAATAAAACTCGTTTTAACAACAGTTGAATCTTAAGAACTGACTCGTTTTAACAACAGTTGAATCTTAAGATAAAACTCGTTTTAACAACAGTTGAATCTTAAGAACTGACTCATTTTAACAACAGCTGAATCTTTAGATAAAACTCGTTTTAACAACAGTTGAATCTTAAGAACTGACTCGTTTTAACAACAGTTCAACCATAAGAACTGACTCGTTTTAACAACAGTTGAATCTTCAAATAAAACTCGTTCTAACAACAGTTGAATCTTAAGAACTGACTCGTTTTAACAACAGCTGAATCTTAAGATAAAACTCGTTTTAACAACGGTTGAATCTTAAGAACTGACTCGTTTTAACAACAGTTGAATCTTCAAATAAAACTCGTTTTAACAACAGTTGAATCATAAGAACTGATTCGTTTAACAACAGTTGAATCTTAAGATAAAACTCGTTATAACAACAGTGGAATCTTAAGATAAAACTCGTTTTAACAACAGTTGAATCTTAAGAACTGACTCGTTTTAATAACTGTTGAATCTTAAGATAAAACTCGTTTTACAACAGTTGAATCTTAAGAACTGAGTCGTTTTATTAACAGTTCAACCTTAAGAACTGACTCATTTTAACAACAGTTGAATCTTCAAATAAAACTCGTTTGAACAACAGTTGAATCTTAAGAACTGATTCGTTTTAACAACAACTGAATCTTAAGATAAGCTCGTTTTAACAACAGTTGAATCTTAAGATAAAACTCGTTTTAACAACAGTTGAATCTTAAGAACTGACTCGTTTTAATAACAGTTGAATCTTAAGATAAAACTCGTTGTAACAACAGTTGAATCTTAAGAACTGACTCGTTTTAACAACAGTGCATCTTAAGATAACACTCGTTTTAACAACAGTTGAATCTTAAGAACTGACTCGTTTTATCAACAGTTCAACCTTAAGGACTGACTCATTTTAACAACAGTTGAATCTTCAAATAAAACTCGTTTTAACAACAGTTGAATCTTAAGAACTGATTCGTTTTAACAACAGCTGAATCTTAAGATAAACTCGTTTTAACAACAGTTGAATCTTAAGATAAAACTCGTGTTAACAACATTTGAATCTTAAGAACTGACTCGTTTTAACACCAGCTGAATCTTAAGATATAACTCGTTTTAACAACAGTTGAATCTTATGAACTGACTCGTTTTAACAACAATTGAATCTTAAGATAAAACTCGTATTAACAACAGTTGAATCTTAAGAACTGACTCGTGTTAACAACAATTGAATCTTAAGACAAAACTCGTTTTAACAACAGTTGAATCTTAAGAACTGACTCGTTTTAACAACAATTGAATCTTAAGACAAAACTCGTTTTAACAACAGTTGAATCTTAAGAACTGACTCGTTTTATCAACAGTTCAACCTTAAGAACTGTCTCATTTTAACAACAGTTGAATCTTCAAATAAAACTCGTTTTAACAACAGTTGAATCTTAAGATAAAACTCGTTTTAACAACAGTTGAATCTTAAGATAAAACTCGTTTTAACAACAGTTGAATCTTAAGAACTGACTCGTTTTAATAACAGTTGAATCTTAAGATAAAACTCGTTTTAACAACAGTTGAATCTTAAGAACTGACTCGTTTTATCAACAGTTCAACCTTAAGAACTGTCTCATTTTAACAACAGTTGAATCTTCAAATAAAACTCGTTTTAACGACAGTTGAATATTAAGAACGGATTCGTTTTAACAACAGTTGAATCTTAAGATAAAACTCGTTTTAACAACAGTTGAATCTTAAGAACTGACTCGTTTTAACAACAGCTGAATCTTAAGATAAAACTCGTTTTAACAACAGTTGAATCGTAAGAACTGACTCGTTTTATCAACAGTTCAACCTTAAGAACTGACTCGTTTTAACAACAGTTGAATCTTCAAATAAAACTCGTTTTAACAACAGTTGAATCTTAAGAACTGATTCGTTTTAACAACAGCTGAATCTTAAGATATACTCGTTTTAACAACAGTTGAATCTGAAGATAAAACTCGTTTTAACAACAGTTGAATCTTAAGAACTGACTCGTTTTAATAACAGTTGAATCTTAAGATAAAACTCGTTGTAACAACAGTTGAATCTTAAGAACTGACTCGTTTTAACAACAGCTGAATCTTAAGATAACACTCGTTTTAACAACAGTTGAATCTTAAGAACTGACTCGTTTTATCAACAGTTCAACCTTAAGGACTGACTCATTTTAACAACAGTTGAATCTTCAAATAAAACTCGTTTTAACAACAGTTGAATCTTAAGAACTGATTCGTTTTAACAACAGCTGAATCTTAAGATAAACTCGTTTTAACAACAGTTGAATCTTAAGATAAAACTCGTGTTAACAACATTTGAATCTTAAGAACTGACTCGTTTTAACAACAGCTGAATCTTAAGATATAACTCGTTTTAACAACAGTTGAATCTTATGAACTGACTCGTTTTAACAACAATTGAATCTTAAGATAAAACTCGTATTAACAACAGTTGAATCTTAAGAACTGACTCGTGTTAACAACAATTGAATATTAAGACAAAACTCGTTTTAACAACAGTTGAATCTTAAGAACTGACTCGTTTTAACAACAATTGAATCTTAAGACAAAACTCGTTTTATCAACAGTTGAATCTTAAGAACTGACTCGTTTTATCAACAGTTCAACCTTAAGAACTGTCTCATTTTAACAACAGTTGAATCTTCAAATAAAACTCGTTTTAACAACAGTTGAATCTTAAGATAAAACTCGTTTTAACAACAGTTGAATCTTAAGATAAAACTCGTTTTAACAACAGTTGAATCTTAAGAACTGACTCGTTTTAATAACAGTTGAATCTTAAGATAAAACTCGTTTTAACAACAGTTGAATCTTAAGAACTGACTCGTTTTATCAACAGTTCAACCTTAAGAACTGTCTCATTTTAACAACAGTTGAATCTTCAAATAAAACTCGTTTTAACAACAGTTGAATCTTAAGATAAAACTCGTTTTAACAACAGTTGAATCTTAAGATAAAACTCGTTTTAACAACAGTTGAATCTTAAGATAAAACTCGTTTTAACAACAGTTGAATCTTAAGAACTGACTCGTTTTAATAACAGTTGAATCTTAAGATAAAACTCGTTTTAACAACAGTTGAATCTTAAGAACTGACTCGTTTTATCAACAGTTCAACCTTAAGAACTGTCTCATTTTAACAACAGTTGAATCTTCAAATAAAACTCGTTTTAACGACAGTTGAATATTAAGAACGGATTCGTTTTAACAACAGTTGAATCTTAAGATAAAACTCGTTTTAACAACAGTTGAATCTTAAGAACTGACTCGTTTTAACAACAGCTGAATCTTAAGATAAAACTCGTTTTAACAACAGTTGAATCGTAAGAACTGACTCGTTTTATCAACAGTTCAACCTTAAGAACTGACTCGTTTTAACAACAGTTGAATCTTCAAATAAAACTCGTTTTAACAACAGTTGAATCTTAAGAACTGATTCGTTTTAACAACAGCTGAATCTTAAGATATACTCGTTTTAACAACAGTTGAATCTGAAGATAAAACTCGTTTTAACAACAGTTGAATCTTAAGAACTGACTCGTTTTAATAACAGTTGAATCTTAAGATAAAACTCGTTGTAACAACAGTTGAATCTTAAGAACTGACTCGTTTTAACAACAGCTGAATCTTAAGATAACACTCGTTTTAACAACAGTTGAATCTTAAGAACTGACTCGTTTTATCAACAGTTCAACCTTAAGGACTGACTCATTTTAACAACAGTTGAATCTTCAAATAAAACTCGTTTTAACAACAGTTGAATCTTAAGAACTGATTCGTTTTAACAACAGCTGAATCTTAAGATAAACTCGTTTTAACAACAGTTGAATCTTAAGATAAAACTCGTGTTAACAACATTTGAATCTTAAGAACTGACTCGTTTTAACAACAGCTGAATCTTAAGATATAACTCGTTTTAACAACAGTTGAATCTTATGAACTGACTCGTTTTAACAACAATTGAATCTTAAGATAAAACTCGTATTAACAACAGTTGAATCTTAAGAACTGACTCGTGTTAACAACAATTGAATATTAAGACAAAACTCGTTTTAACAACAGTTGAATCTTAAGAACTGACTCGTTTTAACAACAATTGAATCTTAAGACAAAACTCGTTTTATCAACAGTTGAATCTTAAGAACTGACTCGTTTTATCAACAGTTCAACCTTAAGAACTGTCTCATTTTAACAACAGTTGAATCTTCAAATAAAACTCGTTTTAACAACAGTTGAATCTTAAGATAAAACTCGTTTTAACAACAGTTGAATCTTAAGATAAAACTCGTTTTAACAACAGTTGAATCTTAAGAACTGACTCGTTTTAATAACAGTTGAATCTTAAGATAAAACTCGTTTTAACAACAGTTGAATCTTAAGAACTGACTCGTTTTATCAACAGTTCAACCTTAAGAACTGACTCGTTTTAACAACAGTTGAATCTTCAAATAAAACTCGTTTTAACAACAGTTGAATCTTAAGAACTGATTCGTTTTAACAACAGCTGAATCTTAAGAACTGACTCGTTTTAACAACAGCTGAATGTTAAGATAAAACTCGTTTTAACAACAGCTGAATCTTAAGATAAAACTCGTTTTAACAACAGTTGAATCGTAAGAACTGTCTCGTTTTATCAACAGTTCAACCTTAAGAACTGACTCGTTTTAACAACAGTTGAATCTTCAAATAAAACTCGTTTTAACAACAGTTGAATCTTAAGAACGGATTCGTTTTAACAACAGCTGAATCTTAAGATAAACTCGTTTTAACAACAGTTGAATCGTAAGATAAAACTCGTTTTAACAACAGTTGAATCTTAAGAACTTACTCGTTTTAACAACAGCTGAATCTTAAGATAAAACTCGTTTTAACAACAGTTGAATCGTAAGAACTGACTCGTTTTATCAACAGTTCATACTTAAGAAATGACTCGTTTTAACAACAGTTGAATCTTCAAATAAAACTCGTTTTAACAACAGTTGAATCTTAAGAACTGACTCGTTTTAACAACAGCTGAATTTGAAGATAAACTCGTTTTAACAACAGTTGAATCTTAAGAACTGACTCGTTTTAACAACAGCTAAATCTTAAGATAAAACTCGTTTTAACAACAGTTGAATCTTAAGAACTGACTTGTTTTATCAGCAGTTCAACCTTAAGAACTGACTCATCTTAACAACAGTTGAATCTTCAAATAAACTCGTTTTAACAACAGCTGAATCTTAAGATAAAACTCGTTTTAACAACAATTGAATCTTAAGATAAAACTCGTTTTAACAACAGTTGAATCTTAAGAACTGACTCGTTTTAACAACAGATGAATCTTAAGATAAAACTCGTTTTAACAACAGTTGAATCTTAAGAACTGACTCGTTTTATAAACAGTTCAACCTTAAGAACGGACTCGTTTTAACAACAGTTGAATCTTCAAATAAAACTCGTTTTAACAACAGTTGAATCTTAAGAACTGATTCGTTTTAACAACAGCTGAATCTTAAGATAAACTCGTTTTAACAACAGTTGAATCGTAAGATAAAACTCGTTTTAACAACAGTTGAATCTTAAGAACTTACTCGTTTTAACAACAGCTGAATCTTAAGATAAAACTCGTTTTAACAACAGTTGAATCGTAAGAACTGACTCGTTTTATCAACAGTTCATACTTAAGAAATGACTCGTTTTAACAACAGTTGAATCTTCAAATAAAACTCGTTTTAACAACAGTTGAATCTTAAGAACTGACTCGTTTTAACAACAGCTGAATTTGAAGATAAACTCGTTTTAACAACAGTTGAATCTTAAGAACTGACTCGTTTTATCAACAGTTCAACCTTAAGAACTGACTCATCTTAACAACAGTTGAATCTTCAAATAAACTCGTTTTAACGACAGCTGAATCTTAAGATAAAACTCGTTTTAACAACAATTGAATCTTAAGATAAAACTCGTTTTAACAACAGTTGAATCTTAAGAACTGACTCGTTTTAACAACAGATGAATCTTAAGATAAAACTCGTTTTAACAACAGTTGAATCTTAAGAACTGACTCGTTTTATAAACAGTTCAACCTTAAGAACGGACTCGTTTTAACAACAGTTGAATCTTCAAATAAAACTCGTTTTAACAACAGTTGAATCTTAAGAACTGACTCGTTTTAACAACAGTTGAATCTTAAGATAAAACTCGTTTTAACAACAGTTGAATCTTAAGAACTGACTCGTTTTATCAACAGTTCAACCTTAAGAACTGACTCGTTTTAACAACAGCTGAATCTTAAGATAAAACTCGTCTTAACAACAGTTGAATCTTAAGATAAAATTCGTTTTAACGATAGTTGAATGTTAAGAACTGATTCGTTTTAACAACAGTGCAAACTTAATAACTGACTCGTTTTAACAACAGTTGAATCTTCAAATAAAACTTGTTTTAACAACAGTTGAATCTTAAGAACTGACTCGTTTTAACAACAGTTGATTCTTATGATAAAACTCATTTTAACAACAGTTGAATCTTAAGATAACACTCGTTTTAACAACAGTTGAATCTTCAAATAAAACTCGTTTTAACAACAGTTGAATCTTAAGAACTGTCTCGTTTTAACAAGAGTTGAATCTTAAGAATTGACTCGTTTTATCAACAGTTCAACCTTAAGAACTGACTCGTTTTAACAACAGTTGAATCTTCAAATAAAACTCGTTTTAACAACAGTTGAATCTTAAGAACTGACTCATTTTAACAACAGCTGAATCTTTATATAAAACTCGTTTTAACAACAGTTGAATCTTAAGAACTGACTCGTTTTAACAACAGTTGAATCTTCAAATAAAACTCGTTTTAACAACAGTTGAATCATAAGAACTGAGTCGTTTAACAACAGTTTAATCTTAAGATAAAACTCGTTTTAACAACAGTTGAATCTTAAGAACTGACTCGTTTTCTCAACAGTTCAACCTTAAGAACTGATTCGTTTTAACAACAGCTGAATCTTAAGATAAATCTCGTCTTAACAACAGTTGAATCTTAAGATAAAATTCGCTTTAACGATAGTTGAATGTTAAGAACTGATTCGTTTTAACAACAGTGCAAACTTAATAACTGACTCGTTTTAACAACAGTTGAATATTCAAATAAAACTTGTTTTAACAACAGTTGAATCTTAAGAACTGACTCGTTTTAACAACAGTTGAATCTTATGATAAAACTCATTTTAACAACAGTTGAATCTTAAGATAAAACTCGTTTTAACAACAGTTGAATCTTAAGAACTGTCTCGTTTTAACAACAGTTGAATCTTAAGAACTGTCTCGTTTTAACAACAGTTGAATCTTAAGAACTGACTCGTTTTAACAACAGTTGAATCTTCAAATAAAACTCGTTTTAACAACAGTTGAATCTTAAGATAAAACTCGTTTTAACAACAGTTGAATCTTAAGAACTGACTCATTTTAACAACAGCTGAATCTTAAGATAAAACTCGTTTTAACAACAGTTGAATCGTAAGAACTGACTCGTTTTATCAACAGTTCAACCTTAAGAACTGACTCGTTTTAACAACAGTTGAATCTTCAAATAAAACTCGTTTTAACAACAGTTGAATCTTAAGAACTGACTCGTTTTAACAACAGCTGAATTTGAAGATAAACTCGTTTTAACAACAGTTGAATCTTAAGAACTGACTCGTTTTAACAACAGCTAAATCTTAAGATAAAACTCGTTTTAACAACAGTTGAATCTTAAGAACTGACTTGTTTTATCAGCAGTTCAACCTTAAGAACTGACTCATCTTAACAACAGTTGAATCTTCAAATAAACTCGTTTTAACAACAGCTGAATCTTAAGATAAAACTCGTTTTAACAACAATTGAAACTTAAGATAAAACTCGTTGTAACAACAGTTGAATCTTAAGAACTGACTCGTTTTAACAACAGTTGAATCTTAAGAACTGACTCGTTTTAACAACAGTTGAATCTTAAGATAAAACTCGTTTTAACAACAGTTGAATCTTAAGAACTGACTCGTTTTATCAACAGTTCAACCTTAAGAACTGACTCGTTTTAACAACAGCTGAATCTTAAGATAAAACTCGTCTTAACAACAGTTGAATCTTAAGATAAAATTCGTTTTAACGATAGTTGAATGTTAAGAACTGATTCGTTTTAACAACAGTGCAAACTTAATAACTGACTCGTTTTAACAACAGTTGAATCTTCAAATAAAACTTGTTTTAACAACAGTTGAATCTTAAGAACTGACTCGTTTTAACAACAGTTGAATCTTATGATAAAACTCATTTTAACAACAGTTGAATCTTAAGATAAAACTCGTTTTAACAACAGTTGAATCTTAAGAACTGTCTCGTTTTAACAACAGTTGAATCTTAAGAACTGTCTCGTTTTAACAACTGTTGAATCTTAAGAACTGACTCGTTTTATCAACAGTTCAACCTTAAGAACTGACTCGTTTTAACAACAGTTGAATCTTCAAATAAAACTCGTTTTAACAACAGTTGAATCTTAAGAACTGACTCATTTTAACAACAGCTGAATCATAAGAACTGTCTCGTTTTAACAACAGTTGAATCTTAAGAACTGACTCGTTTTATCAACAGTTCAACCTTAAGAACTGACTCGTTTTAACAACAGTTGAATCTTCAAATAAAACTCGTTTTAACAACAGTTGAATCTTAAGAACTGACTCGTTTTAACAACAGTTGAATCTTAAGATAAAACTCGTTTTAACAACAGTTGAATCTTAAGAACTGACTCATTTTAACAACAGCTGAATCTTTAGATAAAACTCGTTTTAACAACAGTTGAATCTTAAGAACTGACTCGTTTTAACAACAGTTCAACCATAAGAACTGACTCGTTTTAACAACAGTTGAATCTTCAAATAAAACTCGTTCTAACAACAGTTGAATCTTAAGAACTGACTCGTTTTAACAACAGCTGAATCTTAAGATAAAACTCGTTTTAACAACGGTTGAATCTTAAGAACTGACTCGTTTTAACAACAGTTGAATCTTCAAATAAAACTCGTTTTAACAACAGTTGAATCATAAGAACTGATTCGTTTAACAACAGTTGAATCTTAAGATAAAACTCGTTATAACAACAGTGGAATCTTAAGAACTGAGTCGTTTTATTAACAGTTCAACCTTAAGAACTGACTCATTTTAACAACAGTTGAATCTTCATATAAAACTCGTTTGAACAACAGTTGAATCTTAAGAACTGATTCGTTTTAACAACAACTGAATCTTAAGATAAGCTCGTTTTAACAACAGTTGAATCTTAAGATAAAACTCGTTTTAACAACAGTTGAATCTTAAGAACTGACTCGTTTTAATAACAGTTGAATCTTAAGATAAAACTCGTTGTAACAACAGTTGAATCTTAAGAACTGACTCGTTTTAACAACAGCTGAATCTTAAGATAACACTCGTTTTAACAACAGTTGAATCTTAAGAACTGACTCGTTTTATCAACAGTTCAACCTTAAGGACTGACTCATTTTAACAACAGTTGAATCTTCAAATAAAACTCGTTTTAACAACAGTTGAATCTTAAGAACTGATTCGTTTTAACAACAGCTGAATCTTAAGATAAACTCGTTTTAACAACAGTTGAATCTTAAGATAAAACTCGTGTTAACAACATTTGAATCTTAAGAACTGACTCGTTTTAACACCAGCTGAATCTTAAGATATAACTCGTTTTAACAACAGTTGAATCTTATGAACTGACTCGTTTTAACAACAATTGAATCTTAAGATAAAACTCGTATTAACAACAGTTGAATCTTAAGAACTGACTCGTGTTAACAACAATTGAATCTTAAGACAAAACTCGTTTTAACAACAGTTGAATCTTAAGAACTGACTCGTTTTAACAACAATTGAATCTTAAGACAAAACTCGTTTTAACAACAGTTGAATCTTAAGAACTGACTCGTTTTATCAACAGTTCAACCTTAAGAACTGTCTCATTTTAACAACAGTTGAATCTTCAAATAAAACTCGTTTTAACAACAGTTGAATCTTAAGATAAAACTCGTTTTAACAACAGTTGAATCTTAAGATAAAACTCGTTTTAACAACAGTTGAATCTTAAGAACTGACTCGTTTTAATAACAGTTGAATCTTAAGATAAAACTCGTTTTAACAACAGTTGAATCTTAAGAACTGACTCGTTTTATCAACAGTTCAACCTTAAGAACTGTCTCATTTTAACAACAGTTGAATCTTCAAATAAAACTCGTTTTAACGACAGTTGAATCTTAAGAACGGATTCGTTTTAACAACAGTTGAATCTTAAGATAAAACTCGTTTTAACAACAGTTGAATCTTAAGAACTGACTCGTTTTAACAACAGCTGAATCTTAAGATAAAAGTCGTTTTAACAACAGTTGAATCGTACGAACTGACTCGTTTTATCAACAGTTCAACCTTAAGAACTGACTCGTTTTAACAACAGTTGAATCTTCAAATAAAACTCGTTTTAACAACAGTTGAATCTTAAGAACTGATTCGTTTTAACAACAGCTGAATCTTAAGATATACTCGTTTTAACAACAGTTGAATCTGAAGATAAAACTCGTTTTAACAACAGTTGAATCTTAAGAACTGACTCGTTTTAATAACAGTTGAATCTTAAGATAAAACTCGTTGTAACAACAGTTGAATCTTAAGAACTGACTCGTTTTAACAACAGCTGAATCTTAAGATAACACTCGTTTTAACAACAGTTGAATCTTAAGAACTGACTCGTTTTATCAACAGTTCAACCTTAAGGACTGACTCATTTTAACAACAGTTGAATCTTCAAATAAAACTCGTTTTAACAACAGTTGAATCTTAAGAACTGATTCGTTTTAACAACAGCTGAATCTTAAGATAAACTCGTTTTAACAACAGTTGAATCTTAAGATAAAACTCGTGTTAACAACATTTGAATCTTAAGAACTGACTCGTTTTAACAACAGCTGAATCTTAAGATATAACTCGTTTTAACAACAGTTGAATCTTATGAACTGACTCGTTTTAACAACAATTGAATCTTAAGATAAAACTCGTATTAACAACAGTTGAATCTTAAGAACTGACTCGTGTTAACAACAATTGAATCTTAAGACAAAACTCGTTTTAACAACAGTTGAATCTTAAGAACTGACTCGTTTTAACAACAATTGAATCTTAAGACAAAACTCGTTTTAACAACAGTTGAATCTTAAGAACTGACTCGTTTTATCAACAGTTCAACCTTAAGAACTGTCTCATTTTAACAACAGTTGAATCTTCAAATAAAACTCGTTTTAACAACAGTTGAATCTTAAGATAAAACTCGTTTTAACAACAGTTGAATCTTAAGATAAAACTCGTTTTAACAACAGTTGAATCTTAAGAACTGACTCGTTTTAATAACAGTTGAATCTTAAGATAAAACTCGTTTTAACAACAGTTGAATCTTAAGAACTGACTCGTTTTATCAACAGTTCAACCTTAAGAACTGTCTCATTTTAACAACATTTGAATCTTCAAATAAAACTCGTTTTAACGACAGTTGAATCTTAAGAACGGATTCGTTTTAACAACAGTTGAATCTTAAGATAAAACTCGTTTTAACAACAGTTGAATCTTAAGAACTGACTCGTTTTAACAACAGCTGAATCTTAAGATAAAACTCGTTTTAACAACAGTTGAATCGTAAGAACTGACTCGTTTTATCAACAGTTCAACCTTAAGAACTGACTCGTTTTAACAACAGTTGAATCTTCAAATAAAACTCGTTTTAACAACAGTTGAATCTTAAGAACTGATTCGTTTTAACAACAGCTGAATCTTAAGATAAACTCGTTTTAACAACAGTTGAATCTGAAGATAAAACTCGTTTTAACAACAGTTGAATCTTAAGAACGGATTCGTTTTAACAACGGTTGAATCTTAAGATAAAACTCGTTTTAACAACAGTTGAATCTTAAGAACTGACTCGTTTTAACAACAGCTGAATCTTAAGATAAAACTCGTTTTAACAACAGTTGAATCGTAAGAACTGACTCGTTTTATCAACAGTTCAACATTAAGGACTGACTCGTTTTAACAACAGTTGAATCTTCAAATAAAACTCGTTTTAACAACAGTTGAATCTTAAGAACT